>CAUYON010096170.1:0-48698 GCA_963573935.1 Arctocebus calabarensis
ATAGTGATCAAGAAAATGCCATGAAGGCTATCTGTAACAGTACGATCAAAACATTTCTGAATGTATATGAATCGTGCCCTATGATTGCACCAATGTACAGAATTATGATTCAATAAAATTATAAAAAAAAATAAAAAAAAACACTTTGAACTTTAATAAATTAAAAAAAACTTATCAGGAAGTTGTGCGATGTATCAAAAGCAGTGCTTAGAAGAAATTTTTAGTATTAGAAACAAGCTAAAATGTATTATAAACTCATAAACTTCCACTTTAGAAAAAAAGAAAAATTAAATACAAAGTAAGCCAAGGTAAATAATAAAGCAATAGTATAAGTCAATGAAATTGAAAACAGAAAATGAGGAAATCATAAAATTAAAATCTGGTTCTTCGAAAAGATCGATAAAAATTGATAAGGCTTTAACCAGGCTAGCCAGAAAGAGAAGACACAAAACACTAGTATTAGAAATGAAAGAATGAATATCTGTACAGATCTCATGGACATCAAGTAAAAGATGTACTTCAAGTAAAGTTAAAGAATACTATGAACAAATCTATCCCCATAAGTTTTATAACCTAGATAAAATAGATCAATTCTTTAAAAGACTCTATCTGCCGAAATTCACAAAGAAGAAACAGGCAATATGGATAGACCTCTATCTGTAACAGAAATTTAATATGAAATTAACAACATTCCAGAAAGCACAAGACTCAGGTAGATTTGGGGAATCTTGAAGTAAGAAATTGAACTAATTCAACTATCTTTCAGAAGACGGAAGCAGAATACATATTTCCTAAATTTAGTCTATGACACCAGCATTACCCTAAAACCAAAGCCAGGAAAAGACATTAAAAGAAAACTACAAATGAGTATCATGGATGTAGACATAAAAATCCTCAAAAAAAATTATCACACCAAATCCAACAATATATAAAAATAATTTATACTACAACTAAATGGGATTCTCCCCAGGTACACAAGACTGGTTCAATATTCAAAAGTCAATTAATGTAATTCATCACATCAACAGATAAAGAAGAAAAAAATGACATAAGCTTATCAACAGATACAGATTAAACAACTGACAAAATTCAATATGCATTAATGATTTAAAAAAACTCCCACAAGTCAAGCACAGTGGCTCACACTTGTAATCCTAGCACTTTAGGAGGCTGAAGTGGGATGCCTGAGTTCAGGAGTTCCAGACTAACCTGAGCAAGACCAGGAATAGTGGCAGGTGACTGTAAACCCAGTTACATGGGAGGCTGAGGCAAGAGGATTGATTACTCAAAACTTTGATCCCAAAGTTTGAGGTTGCTGTGAACTATGATGTATAGCCCTCACTACAGGGCAATAGAATGATACTGTCTCAAACAAACAAATAACAACAAAAACATGAAAAAACAAGCAAAAAAATTCCTGCCACTGAACTAGAAAAAGGAGAAACTTCCTCAATTTGATTAAAATACATTATACATTTACCCAAGGGGGGGGGTGGAATTCTGCTAACATCCTACTTAATGGCAACTTGAAGTTTTTGTTTGGAGATCAATAACAAGAAACATATGTCCCTTTTGCTTGTCAACATTACACTGCATTAGATGCATTAGTTACAACCTAGGAAAAACAGCATGGAAGGAAGGAGGTAAACCAGCTAAGATGGTTTATTTATTCTCAGCTCAACAATCATATAAGGATTATCTCCTTCACTGGGTAGAAGTGAATATGGGATACAGTTATTCAGAAATATTCCTCCAGGCAAATTAACATAAAGTGTTAAATAACTTTTATGCCAAAACAGAAGTACATGTTTCTTTACAGAGAAAAATTCGCCAATGGATTATACATCCTATAATGGAAGTGACTATACATCCTTAAAATAGTAAACTAATATTTCCATATACAAACATTTAATTGAATCTTTATAACTTCATAGGATTCTTTCTAATATATACAGTATACATCTTATAACAAATTCAATGGAATGTCTACTTTTTTTCAATAATGTTGTATGTAAATATAATACCAGAAGTAAGATTTCCATCCCATACTATGAACTCCTTAAGGGCAGAAAATACACCTACTTACGTGAATTATGCATGATGTGCTGAGAATGACCTTGACAAAAGAGAATAAATTCTACATGGTAAGTAACAATACCTTTAGGTTTGTAGATCAAAATATTCCTTTTAACTATTTTCAGCGGTTGTTCTATTTCTACTCTCTCTTTTCTAAAACCATCAGCTTGCTATTTTGGTACGCCTTGGGTGTTATAAAATCACGAAATGAACTTGAGTATTTAAGATTATTGTTTTTAATCACATCATTTCCCTCTGCTATTACAAATAGCTCTTATATGATGAAAATCAATGCATTTTGTAACATTATTAAAAGATTTATAATATTCTTTCCTAAATTATCTTACTGATACTTCACTATTAGTAAATAAGCCAAATTTCAAAGGCTAGAAGAAAATCCTGATAAAACATTCCATACAGAAATCACTCATCAGAAAAGTAAAGCTAAAAAAAAAAAAAATTCCACAAAGATTCTACTTGATATCTCTTAAAAATGCATATAGAAATTAACTAAAAGGGGCACAAGAAAATTTCCTAGATACAATGAAAATATCTTTTTAACTGAAAAACCAGGTCAGTCTGTCAACATTCCTAAAATGATATGCCTATAATAGGTGGATTATACTCTATGTGAATAATATTTCAATAAACCCAAAGAAAAATATATATGCATTTAAGTAACTGATCTTTTAATGATAAACTTATAAGCTGCCTAAAGGTACAGATGTCTTATATTTTTAAAAAACCTTGCTAGCCCAATGCCTGGTAAATTTAAAGCTCTCAAATTAATTTTACAACACCATTATTGATACTAATGCTCAAGAGTAGTACCAGTTCTGCCAGTTATCCATATGACTACTGAAAGATAAAGAAAAAAAGAATAGTAGATTAAAACTTAACTCTGATAAAAACAAACAACTGCCTTTTACTGAATCATGATGAAAGAAAAAAACCTAGTGGTCACCTAAAAATTGTACACAAATATTATTGGGAAACTAATTAAATAAATTCCCTAAGTGCAACCTGACCAATGCTTTAACAAGGTTACAGTTTGAACCACACCAATCATCTGGTTTGCAAGATTTCCTGCTGGACATCAACACCAACCACTCATTAGACCCAAAACCACCTTGGGAAATAGCTGTGGCTAAGATTTACACAAACCAGTAATGGACTAAATTACTGGTTTAGTAGAAAAACAGGTCAGAAGCATATATAACATGACAGAAATTGGAAGGTCAATAAAAAAATTTATATATCAGACTCTCTGCCCCACTGCTCAAAATATAGCTGAGAGTTTTTAGACTAGGAATTTGTGAGAATCCTTAAGAAAGTATAGTTGTTGTTTCATACAAATCTTAATAATTGTCATAAAATGCAGATTTGGTAAATAACTGTTCTAATTCAGTACAAAATTTTGTTGATAATCTTAGGAAAGATTATCACATCTTTATTATCCTTTGGATAGGAAATGAAGAAATCACATGACACTCCTCTGAGATATTCCTTAAAAGAATACTTTCATCTAGCAAATTTTAAAAAATGTCTTTCTCTCCCATAAGCAAGAAATACACATTCTTGCAAAGAGATGCAAAGAGGAATTACAAGTGTATACACACACACACCCCATTTCCTTCCTCCAAAAATAAATTATGTGAGGGCACACAGTAAATACCCTGAATAATATGACTGATTATGATGTAGTGAAAACATATTAAATACTAACATTCATAAAAGACAAATTGCTTGACAAACAATAGTGTTCAGGAGCGCAGCACTGGTCTCGATCAGTTAACACTAAGTACCAACAGTTTTCAAATTCTCTCCAGCAGAGACATTCCATCACCACTATAACTAGATCCATTATCCCATTATTAGTTTTATTTATAAGAATACTCTTCAATAGCAGCTTTTTATTTAAGAAAAGTGTAACATTTGAAGTAAACTTGAAAAACTGCTGAAGTAGATAATAAAAATATATATTTAGAGCTCTGATTTCAGCCCTGACTTGTAAAGAGCTTGGAAGTCATTATCACTGCCATCCTTACAAGAAAAAACTGAACAAAGTATCAATGATGCGTCTTAAATCCATCAAAACTGTCACAGGCAAACTGTCACCCAACAAATGTGGAGAAACAGACAAATCCAATGAATCACAACCAAAATGTGATTTTTGAAAAATTGTTGGGGGCTGAGAGCAAAAGTATGAAAATGAGAATCATGGGGGCAGAGATCTTAGGGTGTTCCTCACATTTTTATGAGTTTCCTCTCTAGGAATGCCATCAGGATCTCATTGTAAAGAGCAAAGAAATTTCCCCTTTCTGGTTCCAGTGAGAAAAAGAAAAGTAATCATTGTGAAATAAGCCCACATCATTCTCTGCAACAGAGGCCTATTCTTCAGGTGAAAGATTTTATCAAAACTTTACCTCACCTGGGGCTGTGCCTGTGGCTCAAAGGAGTAGGGCTCCAGTCCCATATGCTGGAGGTGGCGGGTTCAAACCCAGCCTCAGCCAAAAAAAAAAAAAAATCTTTACTTCACCTGAAGAAAGGGCATTACCAAGATTTTAGCTCCCTCTAGACTTCCTATCTCACATAAAGGAAGGAAGGATTAATAGTGAAGGTCACAGGCTAACTGTGATTTAATCATAAGATTACAGAATACCTTCTCTCCTTAACACCTTACCACACCAAACGAACAGAGCTCTGGTGTATTAACACTGAAAAAACACCTGAAAGAGCTATAAGATTCTATCTAAGGAGGAGTTCTTAGGAAACCCAAAGACAACAGGGGAGAAAAAAAAGAGAATACTTAAGGAATCTAAACCCTTTAGCAACAGAAAGCATTAAACAAAGCCTACTACTGGTCAAATTAACATAAACTATCCCATTAAAAGTCTGTTTACTTTGGTTCCAATTATATAATATATCATGTTGCTCTTTTAACAAAAAATCATAAAGAATGTTAAAAGGCTAAAATGTTGTGTTTCAGACTTGACAGAGATATTTGGAATTATAAGACTCAAATTTTTAAATAATAATAATGAATACATTGAGGAATCTAATAGGAAAAGTATACAACATATAAGAACAGAGACATGATATATAAGTAGCAACTCAAAGAATTAAAAGAAAATGCTAGAAATAAAAACAAAGAATGCCTTTGGTGAGCTCATCAGTAGACTCAATATGACTATAAAAATGAATCATAAACATGAAGATGAGTCAATAAAAACTTCTTATATTTATAAAATATATATATACAGAGAGAGAGAGAGAAAAAAAGACCAGAACAGCCAAGAACTGTGAGAAATTTGTAAAAAGATATAACATCTATTAAAATCATAAAAAGAAATGAAAGAATCATCAAAAGAAGTATTTGGAGTAATAATGGTAAAGTATTTTCTACAATAAATGACAAACACAGATACAGGCAGTTCAGGGAGCACTAAGCAGGATAAATACCAAATAATCTGCATCTAAGTATATATACCATATTCAAACTGCAGAATATCAAAGAAAAAGAAAAATAGTTGAAAAACCCAGAGGAATAAAACACCTTACTTATAAGCAGGAAAGGCTCAGAATTACAGGAGATTTCTCTTTAGAGACAATACGAGCAAGAGAGTAAAATATTTGAATCATTGAAAGAAAAAAAATCACTGAGAAGAGAGTAGATATTTGCCATACCACATATTAAATATACCACACTGTAATAAAACATAGTAATAAAAGTATTATAGTACTTATGCAGGAATAAACAGACTACTGGAGCAGAACAGAAAGCTTCAAGACAGACCCATGTATATACCCCAACTAAATACATGATAAAGAGCCCACAAAACATAGCTTAAAGGATACACTGTTTATTAGTCCTATGGTTCTCAAACTTTAACATGCACCGGAATCACATGGAGAGTTTGGGATTGATGGCAACAAATGTAGAATTTCTGATTTTAAAGTCTGGTAGTGTAACAGAATTTGCATTTCTAACAAACTCATAGGTAATGCTGATACTGAAGCTGCTGGTCCAAGAACCAACCTTTAGTTGAGAACCACTGCCTTAGTATTATCAGGAGTTCGGCTGAATTGGAGAGTACACTGACCACTGAGCTCTTGGGTGTCAGAGAAGCCAATTAAGCAACAATGAATCAAAATCAAACAAAGAAGTCTTTAATCATCTACTACTAAAGAATAAGCAAGAGGCTAAAACTGGAGAAAGCACTGATTCCTTCCTATTCCAATTTTCCCATGGAACAATTCGCAAATCCAGGGTTAGGTGGGTGACATGAAGTCATCTTAGTGCTGAAGGAGCCCTAAGCGAAAGGTTCCGGCAACTTATGAACACCGGAGTAGAGGAGAAAGAAAGGGGAGAAGGCTAGGAGTACCAAGTCTGAGGCAGAATGGGATAAAGTGTCTCTAAAAAATTAGAAACTAACTAATACCAAGTATTTTGGAGAAAACAGGAATGTAAACATCTCTATACTTCACTGGTAGAACTGTAGTCTATCATCACCATTCTGGAAAACAAATTGAGAGGTCTTAAGTATATTAATAACCTATTATCTAGCATGTATAATCGTGACAGAAGAAAGAAATGATGTTTTTCCTTGCATTGGATCACAAGCGCCCATAAAATTTTTGGATGGTCAAGAGTTATGAAACAACCCATATCTCCATCACTGGGAAAGAAGACAGCAAAAATATGGTGATTCGTACGCTGTACCATGATGTATTTTTCCATTTGGAAAGTTAATTAGATATATACTAGTGCTAAAAATACAGGAAAGCAGTAGTTTGGGATTTTAAAAACATGTTTGAGTGTGTGGAGAAGTGGGCTGTGAGACAGCAGGGCCCTCACAGCCTGGGGAACATTCAGGGAATGAGCCCCCAACTGCTTCTCCTCCTTTCCCAAAACAGCCGTATTCCTATCTTCATGCTCCTTCTACAGAAGTCACTTAGCTCTTTCTTTGTCTTGTTAACTAGGCAGAGATCCTCATAATCTTTCCCTTCCCTCTCCTTGTCATATGCTAACAAAGTTAAGTAGTAACCACTAAGTCACACAGTTCTTCCTTTGTTTTGTTAACTGTGCTGGGATCCTGTGATCTCTCCCTTCTTGCTTCTTGTTATATGTTAATGAAGTTGAGTAGAAACAATTAACAAGATGACTTATCTTTATTAAAGTCATTTACATTTTCTTATTGTAAAGGACCAAAACTATTATCTTTTATTTATGCTTTTTCCCCATATTGTCTATGCTACTTCCCCCGTGGACAACCCTGTACAAATACTATAAAATAAAGCTGATTTTGTTCTTTGGTGCTGGCTGCAGCCATCAGCTCCATCAGTCCTCCTGAACCCATCCTTTGTCTCTGTGTCTTCTCTTGTGCTATATTTTCCTCATTCTCCACCTGTTCCACTCTGGTTTGCTCCCCTTTGCCGTGCTGGATCACGACATGAGTGGACCGCAGGAAAATGATAAATGTATTTTAAAAAGTGGGAAAACAAATGAATTCTGTAAATAATATCATTTGCAAAATTAAAAAAAATGCATATAAAATAACACCAAAATTACACAAACTCATTCAAGTAAGGCTATATATTAAAAACTTAAAAAATGGTTTCCCCTATGGAAGGGAAAACACTGGGAGTAGGAAATGAGGATAAAAACCTGACATACAGGCTCAGTGCCCGTAGCACAGTGGTTGCAGCACCAGCCACATCAGGGGCTGGCCCAGGCGAGCTAACCAACAATGACAACTACAGCACACAAAAAAAGGCAGGGCATTATGGCAGGCACCTATAGTTCCAGCTACTTGGGAGGCTGAGGCAAGAGAATCACTTGAGCCCAGGAGTTTGAGGTTGCTATGAGCTGTGACGTCCCAGCACTCTACTGAGGGTGACATAATGAGACTCAGTCTCCAAAAAAAAAAAAAAAACCTGACATATTTACACATATATAAACTTAGACACAAACACAAAGGTCCTTTCAAGACAAGACCATACAGATAATATACCATGAACTGAGGAGTATAATTAACTCCCTTCATCTAAGGTGAAAATAGAAAAAGATTATCATTACACTGATAAAGTGAAAGATAATTTTGATGAAAAATAGACAATGCAAGAGAACTATGAAAACAGACATCACATTTTGCAAACACTTGAGTTACAAAACAAATTGTGCCAGACATAGCCATGATGTGCATAATAGACTATGTAAGCTCAAATCTTTCAATAATATTTCCTTCAGACTCATTTATTCCAAGGTAAGATCACAAAATAAAGAGTCTAACAGTAACTCTGAATAGACTCGTGTTCAAAAGATCACAGATTGTTCCAGGAAGTTTATTTTATAAAATCTTATGATCCTGTGTAAGATCATTTTATAACTAATCTAGCTCCTCAAATCCTGTAATTACCCTCCCTACTCCCCTGTCTTATGGATGCTGATAGTTCCCCTGGTATATGTTATCCCTTACTGCAGCAAGCTTATAAATCAAACTGTGTTAGATACAGCTGTGTTCCTAGCAGCCTCTGCCTCATGGGCTTTAACAGAGGAGCACTCGAGGAAGCTGCTCTGCAGGAGCTGGAGGCTGCTGGCACTCTATAACCTTCTATTTATTCATGTCCTCCTTCTACACGGAATTATTATCTTGGCACAACTACAAACTCTACTCTGTTCTAGGTAGTCTATTTGTTTCATTTCAATAATATCTAAAATGAAATCTACGTATTAAATGAATCAAGCCAGTAAAATGCTTAGAGCATGCATGTAATACATAATGTAACAGCATATGCTTTATTAGACAGACTTCTGTGGTTAGTCTAATAATTTTGTAATCTAAAACTTCAATCTTTTCCTAGCAATTTATTTCCTCTTTTACTGCCCCTTATACTACATATACCAAAATGTTACAGACTTTATGAAAAATAGATTTTTCATAAATCTTTGAAAAAAGTTATAAGATACTTAATGGAACAGTACTTCTTGAAAACAATCTTGAAAGTGGTTCAAGATGATAATTTATATGCAGAATACTACTTCAGAGATTATCCAGATAATTTTTGTGGTCACGGAAAAAAAAAAGCTTTCTTTTATTACAGGTCCATATAATAACTAAGTCCCTTGTAATGTCAAACTTCTGATTCATGGGCTGCAACTATAAAGTACCAAATATAATAAATAATTTTCTAATCAAATTAGTAAATTTCCTATTTTATAAACAATCCATCCTGTATAAAGATTTTTCTCATGTATCACAATTCTTATCAAAACTATTATTTACAACAACACATACTTTATTATAACATCTCTGAGCAAAGAAAGAAACAGAAATCTAACAGGGTAGAAGTTATTTCAAGATAACTTCTCTATAATAAGCATCTAGTCTACTATCATTTCTACTATCTACTTTTAAGACTTTCTGTTTTAAAGCTAATAAAAAGTATTTTACAATAAAACAATGTAATCAAATAATTAATGTTATACAGAATGAGTATTTTAAAGAAAAATAAAATATAAATCTGTATAAATCTTTATAAATCTTTCAGGAGGAACATATCCAAGATATCGGTTTACATAAATAATCTCGGGTTTTCTTGTTATTTTTTTATTTATCAATGTAAAGACAGTTGGATAGCTTTTTTTTTTTTTTTTGCAGTTTTTGGCCGGGGCTGGGTTTGAACCCGCCACCTCTGGCATATGAGGCCAGTGCCCTACTCCTCTGAGCCACAGGCGCTGCTCAAGATAGCTTTTCAAAAAAATATTCCCATTAAGGACTGGAAGAAATGGCCATTATTACATAAAACGTTATCATGTTTCTAAACTTAGCAAAAATCAGTAATGTATCAAGACAAATGAAGACATTCCAAGTCAAGAATAATAATATAAAATATACTCCATCTAGTTCTATCTGAATCTCCATTTACCAAATGCACACAGTAAATACAAAATTAAATCCAATTTCTAGAATTACAAAATCATGGGATGAGAAATGAATCAGAAGAACACTTAATCTGACTATTCATCTAATGTCTAATCCCTCTACAAATTATTAAAAGATTGTCTATTTATGATTGGTTATTCTAGAGAAAGGAAATTTGCTATATCAAGGCAAAACTAATCATTTATGAAAGATCTATTTTTACATGTAAAATACTCTAAACTAGCTGATTTCCTACCAGTATAATCAGCCTTACCCTAATAAACTTTGTGTTTTCATGTTAAATTGTTTCCCTGTAGTTTCAATACATTGACCCTAGTTCTACAATGGTCCCCAAAATGTCTTATCTTACTTCCACACAGCAATCTTCCAAATACACAATTCTTTTCCATCCCTTTGAACCATTCTAAATACTTCACATTTTCATGGTCCTTCAAGTCTATATGTACTATCCTTTAAATATGTTCCAATTTCAGTACGACCTTTTAAAAGTCATGACACCAGAACTAAAAAAATTTATATGATTAAAATTCAGATTATAGGGTGGTGCCTGTAGTTCAGTGACTAGAGTGCCAGCCCCATATACCAAGGGTAGTGGGTTCGAACCCAGCCCTGGCCAAACTGCAATAAAAAATATAGGTGTTGTGGTGGGCACCTGTAGACCCAGGTCCTCGGGAGACTGAGGCAAGAAAATCATCTAAACCCAAGAGCTGGAGGTTGCTGTGAGCTGTGACGTCACATCACTCAACCAAGGGCGATACAGTGAGACTCTGTCTCTAAAAAAAAAAAAAAAAAATTCAGATTACAGTGGGATTCTTTTCTTCCCATTTTTTAGAAAGCAAATTTTACTTTTAAAACCTTATTGTTAAAAATCCTAAATATTAAATGGATGTTGTTGTAAAGTTGAGTTTGGCTCCTCCTAATCCTCTACTGATACACAGGTTTTTTGAGTAAGACCCTAATATTTATTCCTTTTGAATTTCATGTTGGATATTATCCCACTATTCTAGTCTTTTAAAATACCTTGTATGTGACTTCATATCATATAGCAATGTGAAATTACCCCTTCATTGCTGACACTACTGAGCAGAAAAAGTATGCAGAGAGTCCTCCACGGCACTCTATCACAGACCTTTCCTCTAGGTGGATATCAGTCCAAACGCTGACATATGTGGTCCTTACTCTAAAATAATTCATATTTTTATTTTGGAGAGACTTAATTTATTACAATTTTGATAATATGCTCTTCCCCATTCTCCTGACTTGAGTAGCCTAGCAAATCTGCCCTTCAAAAAGTTAAGGTTAGCCTGATGATCACAAGTTTGTAAAATATTTTCTAAAAGTTCAGAATATTCTTTTCAATTTGTAGTCCCAATGCATTTACCTTGCACATGATTTTAAAACACCTCTTAAGATCATAGGCAACATTTCCCTGTTTTCATTTGTTTGTTCTTGATCACAATTCCTCTAGATGAGCAATTATATAGACACCCGCTCTTTTCATTACTCTAGTGTTTCTATTCTCCATTAACAATTTTGTCTATCAGAAAGAAGTGACCACTCTACTGAGGGAGATTAGTGGAAAAAAGTTAGAGAAGAAAAGTTAAACAGGAGTTAAGGTCTAATTTCTCTTTCTTAGAACTGTAAATTTTTCCTCAAATATTGAATAAGATCATTCATTCTCTTTTTTCTTAAAGTGAACTTTGCTTCCTTTTTTAAGTGAAGATGATGATTTGTCTATTTTATGTATGTATGCAAGAGAAAAAGAAAGGAAGTATTAGAAGGCAGATTTCATTTACATGAGCTTAAAATTCCATTTGTTTTTAAAATTTTCTTTTAAAATTTCTTATATAATAGATTTCAATTCAAAATTCACTTAATAATAACTCTCTTAAATTTACTATATGTGGAGAATAAAGAAAAGTGAAGTATGTGGTAAGATAAAAACAATTTTATGGCTAGCCACAATCTGCTAACATATAACTATATACATTTAGGACAATAATTAGCAGTTAATAAAATGTGTTTTTCCTGGCAAATAAATGGTCTCAAGGCACACTTTTTCTGCCCATTTTATGAGAATGAGACTCAAGTGATCCTGATGGTATGCTAAGAATGAATTAGAATAATAACACCAAAACTCTTGTAAAAATAATAAAATTAGTATTGTTATTGTTTTATAACCACTGTATAGGAAATTAAGTAACAATCAAAAAGAGTAATATCTGCTATTAATTTTTATAAAATTTAAGTTTTGATACCTAATCTTTTCCTTCCTGTTAACCAATATAAATATTAGTGTGAAAAGGTAATTACCAAAACGTGTTGAATTGAATATAACTGGATAAATTCTTTTAAAATTTATTAAAAAACAAAACTTTCATTATTTTATGGGATTATAGTACTTTGGATACTATGTTTAAAATGATAAATAGAATACCTAAATAAATAAATATATGATTTACATTAAGCATTTTGTGTTTTTAAAGCATTAGAGTGATAGATTCAAATATAGGTTTCCACCACCCCACTTTCAGGGACTATACCAAAGCTAAATAAAACTGCAATAGACAAGTAACACAGAACATATAGAGAGAAATCAGAAAAGCACCACTACTATTTAAGCATCCTTCAAAATTCATGTCAACCTTAAATATAAGCAAAAAAGACCAACTTACAAAGTGTGTCGGTCAGGATTTCTCCACAGAAACAGAACCAAAAGAGTATGGAGAAGGGAAGAAGTAGAAGGGAGAAAGAAAAATTGATTAAGAAATTGACTTATAGAATTGTGGGAGCTAAAAATCCTTAGAGCAAATATCTTAGGGCAAACAGGCTGGGAAGTCAGGTAGAATGTCTATGTTATGGCATTGAGGAACAATTTCTTGCTTTTGAGGAAACTATATTATTTTCTTATAAGGTTTTTAACAGATTGAATGGGGCCCATTCACACATTACTGAAGGTGACCCCCCCTTACTTAGAATCATTATAAATGTTGATCACAACTATTAAATACCTTTACTTAAACATCTAGACTAGTTGACCACACAACTTGGCACTGTAGTACCACTAAGCTAAATCGAGATAAAATTAACCGTCACACAAACCTACTAACAAGTTTTATTTATTAAAGTAACAGCTTTTAAAATACTGGTAAAAGATTAGTGAATAATCCTCCCTTGTATTGCTTGTAATTTATAAATTGGTATACACAGAATTTTCTAAGGTTATAAAATATTAATAATAAAATTAAGAAGAAGGAGGAAGAGAAGAAAGGTTCTTACCATATAATTAGTAATTTCACTTCTAGAAATCTATGCTAAGAAAAAATTGCAAAAAATATGGAAAATACCATATGGGTAAAATTATTATAGCATTCTGTATGCTAGTAAAAATTAAGAATAATCTATGCTTCCTACAGTAAGAAACTTCCAGTAAAACATTGCTTAAGAACTAAAAACACATTTGTGCATTCAAAATTTTTTACCAAGTGACTCTAAAATGCCAGGGATTGGAAATAAAACTTTGAAGTTTTTAATAAAAACTTCATTGCCCTCAGTGAGTTTTCAGGATAGTGAGGGGAAAAAAAAAAAACTTAAAATTTACACTAGTAATACTATTAATTGAAATTTGAAATTTTCCATATAATCTATAATTACAACTATAGGAAAAGAAAGAAATCGGTAGGAAATAGAATAAATGGGGCTTAAGGGGTGGGACTGTAGGGTTTTTTTTATTTTTGCTTTTTCTTGCTATACCTTTCATTTTCCAAAGAACATGTAACGTCTGACCACAACAAACTAAAACCTCTTTGAGGGTAAAGACTTGTATGTTGTATCTCTAATACACGGCAGTGTCTGATATACACAGGTGGAACGTAAATCTTTTCCTAATGATTATTGTACTTTTAAAATAAGGAAAATGAAACAATACCATTTTTAAACCATTTATCTACAGTTTTAGTTTCTCTGTTTCTATTTCATTTTCATTTAGAGCTAGCTGTAACAGTTCTAAATATATCTATTTAATCTAAACCTATCTGTAAGTTTCAAGTAAAATGATATGTTAACTTCACACATAGTGACCAGAAAAATTTCACCTAGAACAAAATTATGAATAAATCAAAATTCCCTCATGTTTTCTAGATAACAGAATGTGTAAGAGGGTAAAGGCAATTTCAAGCAAATTTAAAAAATATAAGAGACGTGACTCAAAACCACAGTGAGATAGTACCTAACACCAACAAGAACACCTCATATTAATAAGTCCCAAAACAAAAGATGCTGGTGTAGATGCAGAAAGAAAGGAACTTACATCTTGTACACTATTGGTAGAAGTGAAAACTAGTACAACCTCTATAGAAAACTGTCTGAAGATATCTCAAAGAACTTAAAGTAGGCATACCATTTGATCCACCAACCCCACTGTTGGGTACATATCCAAAGGAAGAAAAGGTCATTTTATTAAAAAGTTGACTCCATACAAATATCAATAGAAGCACAATTCACAATCGCAAAGATGTGGAAATAACCCAAGTGCCCACAAATACATGAATGGACTAATAAAATGTGGTATGTGCATACTCCGGAGTATTACTCAGCCATAAAGGCAAATACCCATCTAGTACCTTTTGTGACAACCTGGAGGAATCTGGAGACCATTCTTCTAAGTGAAATATAACAGAAATGAGGAAACAAACACATGGATTCTACACCAGGTTGGATCAACACATTTGGAAATAAATCTCAATGAAAATCAAGTTGGGAGTGGGCGAGGAAAAGGTGGTAAATTCACACCTATTAGGTATGGTGCTCACGGTCTGGGTAGAGAGCATACTTATAACTTTGACTCAATTCGTGAAAAAATTAAGTATATAAACTATATATAGCCCCTAATATTCTGAAATTTAAAAAGAGAAAACTTAAAAAAAAACACTTCAGATATAGAAGCAGACATATAAAGTAAAATAAAATATAAGGAAATCTCACTAGTCTCCTTTTGAAACATACTAATTAATAACAGAATACCAGACTGGACAAAAAATCTAACTTCCATATTGGTTTTGGGACTTGGATACTTTTGGACACTACAATTGTTTAGTAGAAGTATACCAAGATACAAATAAAAAAAGAAGTGTCTATCAATGTCTTACATATTCATAGAGGTCACTTCGCTAACTGTATTTATAAACAAAGTTTTACAGTCTTCTCTACCAAATATAAATACTAAATAGCTTTATATTTTAATCAATGAGTTCAAACATATACTGTTAAATTATGTTTTCTTCAACTTTAATAACTTTTTTGGCTTATTACACTATTTTTGGTAACTTTTAGTTATACTAGTACCATTTAAACTGTCGATCTCATTCAAATAAAACTGTTAAACTATCTTATGTTTCTTTCTAAACCTCAGAAGTTCTAGTTTTGTCAGGGTAAGAACAAAGAGGGTATGAAAAACAGAGATACATATCCTTTCCTTATCTATGTAGAGTTGTAACTATATGTATTTTAGTCACATATAGAAGAAGGTTATTAGTCCACACTGGCTACCAAACTTACTCTCTGTACCAAATATATTAGTACTGAGACTGAAGTTTTAAAAAGGTAGTACTTAGTAGTCTTAATGTATGTTCTCTGATATCAAGATGACGTTTAACCTTTTCTACCCAACCTAAGCTTTGCTTTCCAAAACATATTGCATATGATAACCCTTTTTCTTATAGACTGCTCTCTTGGGTGAGATGCCAGAAAGATAGCCCAAGTCTCACTTCCATGATTTTGCTTGGCTGACAGGAAGCCTATACAGCACTGCCTTTACCAACAGGAAGGTTATAAACTACATCAGTTCTATTCCCTCTCTACCCTGCTATATATCTTAATTATACTTCCTGTGGTCAGGGGTAGATAAATGTGTCTACTGCTTAAGCAGGATTATCACCTGGGAATAGGATGTCAATCTCTGTAAGTGATTCTTTGGGGATTATTCCTCAGAAGTATGTGGCTGTAAGAAGTGCTAGTTAAAATTACTATATTTCCTACCAGGCAAAGGAAACCACAACATTTCCTCTGCAGTTTCCATTTAAATAAACTGGATGAAGGGAAAGAAGTAGAGGTCAGTATGGATAATAAAGTAGTTAATAAAAATAGTGGTCTTGAATGGAGGTAAGTAGCCCTAAACACTGGTTATTCTTTAAATTGTAAGGTTTATGTTATATGCTTTGAGGACAAAGTTGCACCTTACAACCTGATGCAGTTGCAATCTAATGTAAATATATAACAAATTTACTCTAAGAAATTGGTACAAATCTATATATTTTAGCATTTTGTAAGAACAAAATATGCACTATAAAGTAAAAGCAACATAAATGTATAGTATAAAAGAAAGATTTGGATTTATTCCAAAGCTAAACCTAAGATTTCCCCCATCCCCATTTAAATCAGTCTCTTCTCCCAGCTCTAAGGTGGATGCCAGCAATGTGTACATATAGCCACTGCAATTTGTTGAAATTTTTACTTCTGCAAAAGTGTAGGTAATATTTTAGTATATGTTGCCCTTCTCATGTTGGTATGAAGTCTGATGATTTTAGACAAAATGACATCAACAGTTCTCAGTGATCAATCATTAAATAGATTAAAAAGAAAGTACTGAAGTTATAAAACTGATATCCCAAATATCCAAATTCTTCAATAAGTCAGTTGATAAATCTTAAGTATAAATGGCTTACAAAATTATATAGCTCAATATAACATAGCAATAGGTCACAAATTTCTTTAAATTATTCGTGGTATACTATAATTTTTAATTTGATTAATCTGTATATTTTAAATAATTATTGACCATACTCCAAATCAGTTATTATAGCAAAGTCTTATCCTAGTGGAAACAAACACTTAAACTGTGTAGTAGGCAGAATAATTGCCTCCCACAGATGTCTACATATCAATCTCTGAAGCCTGTAAATATACTACTTTACATGGGAAAGGAAACTTCGTAGACGTAGTTAAATTAAGGATTTTTAGATGGGGAAGATTATCCTGGAGTAGCTGAGTGGGTCCAATGTAGGGTCTTTATAGGAAAGAAGTGAGACAGGAGAGTCAGCCAGAGAAGCTGATATAATGACCTAAGCAGAAGGTGGGGTAAGTTAGCAAAAGAGGGAGGGAGGTGTGAGTCTGGAGGAGAGGAGAGATTTGAAGATGGTGGACTGCTGGTTTTGAGAATAAGGACAAAGAACACAGGTGGCTTTTAGAAGCAGAAAAAGACAAAGAAATGGATTATTCTTTAGAGTCTTTAGAAAGAACACAGCCCTATCAACACTTTGATGTAAGCTGAAAAATACCTGTTTTCAGACTTTGGACTTCCAGAACTGTGAGGTGATAGATTTGTGTTGTTTTAACCCATTGAGTTGGTGGTCATTTGTTACAGCATTAGGAAACTAATACAAACTGAAAAACTGAAAGAAAATGCTTGTAGTATTTGCCAGCCTTAAATTTTCATTTATTGCTTGTGTTCTTCATTGAAAATCCATATCCATTTGCTTAAAATTTTGTATTGGCAATTTTGTATTCTTTTTCTTTAAAAAAAGCTGTATAAAGTATAAGAGCCCCACACAAAAAACCATAGATGCTAATCTATGGAGTAAATATTCAAGTCAAATATTCATAGTAATCACCTGCTCACTTTACATTTGACTTTTTCAAATACTTGGTAGAAATCTGTACCTCAGCAGCTTATTTTACTGGAGAGGAAAAAGAAGCACAATGAGTAACCTAATGTTACAGAATGTAATATTTCCTAGAATAGGGCAGTACCTGTGGCTCAAGGAGTAGGGGACTGGCCCCATACCTGGGGTGGCAGGGGCAAACCCAGCCCCGGCCAAAAAAAAAATATATATATATATATATATGTCTGTATATTTCTTACAATAAAATCTATAATACCTGTTTGGTAAGGACACAGAAATGCAATAAAACTACTGACAAATGCCCATAATAGCTGTTTCTGACATAAAGAATATGGCCCACTGGAGTTTTACAAGGACTACTACTAAAGCAAAAATAACAGTAACAATATCAGTACTTCAGGTAGTTGTTAGCTAAACCTAGAATTTAGGTGGCTGATGAAATTGAAGGCAAAAATCATGTTCAAAGAAGCAGCAGTGCGTTGGGGGTGAAGCAGCAGTATGTGTGTGTCTGTGTGTGTGTTTAAGTTCATGCACTGCAAGGAATATGGTTTAGCAATAGGAACGTAATATTTGAAATCACAGATATGGGCTCTTCTTTATGCTAGTTAGGTGATTTGGGCAGAGTATACATATAATCACTCTAAGCCAGTGGTTTTCAATCACTGGGCTATGAGAGGATCTTAGGTAATGCCACAAAAAATTTTAAAGATCATTAATTAAATTATTTTTGAAATCAGTTCAAAGTACAGTAAGTATACTCTTTTTTTAAACTCAGTTTTGATCAACATAATTTAAGTGTCCTAAAGAAGTTGTAACTATAGGTTCAAGTGTGCTATGAGATTAAAAAAAAAAAAGGTTGAAAAACACTGCTGTATGGTTTTGCATCCATAACATGGAAGAAATAAAGCCTATCTCAAGATAGGATACTATATTGCAGGGATTAGTATCTGGCTATAAAGTAATTAAGATGGTATAATTTATAGTAGAGAATAAAAGTTACTAACAGTTTCTAAGGAGATCTTTAAAAATTTAAACTCATCAGATAGCTGTTTTTACATACATACATTTTATAGCATAATGAGAAGGTGGCATTTCATTCAATTTATAGTTTCTATTTCTGATTTAAATTATTTATTTACATTGTATGTCATTTAAATTTTATGAATGTTTCTAGTCATTTGGCTTTGATATCATGAATTCTTTCTATTTGCAAATTATAAATTATTATGTTGAAATACTCTACACTATTATTTCAGAATTTCAGAAATTATATTCATTGGAATAGTAGTATTTCATGGATACAAATATTGTTTCATAAAAGAGAAAAGATTGTGAATAATGCCAAGCAAATGATTACATTCCTTTATTGGAGTACTGAAAGCCTACCCTATATACATATAACCATCCAACTTTTTTTCTCCCTCTTTCTTTAGAACCTCTATAAATAGTGAAATTTTTTACTAAGTAATTTTTTACTAAAATTACTTTTTACTATCTCTCACATTATCTGTCATAAATTGTTACATTTCATTATCTCCAATTGAGTTTTTATTAAATTCACCTTGTATTTGTGACATTTGCCAGGTGATTTTATTTCCTAATGTATGTACTATATATTTTAATTTTAGAAAAAAAATGACAATATTTCCTTATTGCAGACATTGTTGTTGGTCATCTACAAATCACTCTCTCAAAGGATTATTTTTTCTGGATGTTGATGGCTTTCATCTATTTATGAATTAACTGTTCTTATTCCATATGCCCTTTTTCTTCTTGTTACAGCTCCAATATCAGGCTTCTAAGCCTCATTTTTTTCTCTCTTTTTTTTTTTTTTTGCTCCTATACCAATTTCTTCTACATTATAGGTACCTTCTTCAAGTTATTCTTCTATCAGTAATTTATTTTTTTATAATATTAAACCTGAATGTCATAAATTTCAAAATATATTTTAGAATATATTTTATTTTAGTCATTGAACGTTTAATCATGTTCTTTTGTATGTGCTTTAATGTTCACTCTGAATTTCATGTCATGTACACTAACAAATAAAAGTTTTTCTAAAATTTTGTTTTATAAAATAAATATTCAAGGGTAATGACTTCTGAAAATCTTACAGATCTGCTCATGCCTTTTTTGTATTCTAGATTTTATTCATTGTTTCTTATTCATATTAATTTCCTATATATTCCTATGCTTTGCTAATCTTTATTTTTTTACCACACATCCTGTTTAAAGGTCAATAGCTGCTTTTACTTCAGAAAGAAATTGAGTAACAGAAACAAGGTATATACTCCTGCCTTACATCTAAGAAACAGGGATTTAAATATGAAGAAACAGTGGATACCAGGCAGTGCAGAACAGCCCTAAGAGAAGGGAAACAAAGGAGGCAACCACTATAAATACCCCATTTTACTGCTTGGAGAGAGTTTCCAGGACTAGCATAGGAATAAAGAATGAAAGCACAGCCTAGCAGTGTCCTTCAGCTCATGAGAGAGGGTTGAGACTCTGGAGAATCCAAGGCAAGTCAGAGTACACCTAGTAAAGTACCAATGAGGAAAGAGGGGCATAGAAAAAGAGATTTTCCAATATCTGTAAATCCCTTCCCCAACAGTCTGGCAAAGTATAAAGAGCAAAAACTACCCCAAATCGGGAGAAAAACCACCCAAAAGAGGAAGAGATAACAATACCCAAAGTGCACTAGGCTTGACTTTGGACTCTGTCCTTACTAGATGAGCTTTACCCACTTTTTAGCAGAATCTTACTTAGTCAGTTTGGACAGAATCCACTGACTCTTGATATCTGAACTAATTCTTCATTTCTCATCCTTGCCATCTGATCATCCTGACTTGCCTTCAGCAAGAATTTATCCCTATCCTTGATTTATCTTTTTACCATAAAATTTATCTAATTTTCCATATACCCACACCCCATATGCTCTTTGGCTATAAATCTCTCTTGTTCTTATTGTATTCAAAGTTGAGTCCAATATCTTTCCTCTACTGCAACAGTATTGACACCTATCATAATAAACTTAAATACAGTCTTGTTAACAGTACACATGTGTGGGTGTGTGTGTGCACAAGCACACAGACACACACATTTATACCCCTTGGTTACACACAGGAAGCACTGGAGTAAAAATGAATTGATAGAAGAAAAGTAAAATTCCCCAAACAGCCTTTACCTATAAATATCAAGCCAGCGCAGCAACAACAATGGTAATAGTGATAGCAGTTATAACTCTTCCTGCAAAAACAATGCTGCAAAAATATACAAGTTAATCAGAACCTTATTAGATGTAAAAGCATTAGTGCCCTTTTCTTTCTGTGTAAGATTTTTGAAAGCTCCAAGCAAGAACTAGATGGAGAGCGCTATCTAGGTACTGGTTCCTCATCAAACTATAACAAAGTTCTAAAAGCCATTCCTGCTTAATGACAAATTATCTCATGACTGAGTTTCTAAGAAAAAAGAAAAAAAGTCATTGTGCAGTACTGATTATTCTGAAAGTATCTTGCCAACTATAACATATACAAATATGTTTTATAATCAACAATATTGGGAATAAAATTAGGCTCATTTTGTAAAATATCCCAAACTCCAGAAAATAATTTGAATACTGCCTTTTTCCACTTTCTTATTTAGTAGTATCATATCTTTCATACTGATCATAATCCGGGATTGGGGAATCTGCCATCTTAAGGCCACATGTGGCCTTCTAGATCCATAGTAAAGCGCGGCCTTTTGATTGAATCCAAATTCTACAGAACAAATAATTTTTATTAATACATTTTGTTCATCCTTTATGTTTTTATTTTATTTTTAAAATGAATGTATTGAAAATACCAAAGAATAAGTTCCAATAAAATAATCCTCCCAGATTGACAAGCACAATTATAACATTAGTAAGCCATAAGGGCTAAATGAATGGCTACTTATGCTCATGTTTAGTTCTAACTTTCCCTTCCTGAGCCCCTACTGCATGAGGATGGTTGGCAACAGTTTATGGAGGTCAAACACTCCAGATTGTAACCAGGTTTTGACAACACACTGTGTTTTTGTTTAAAGTGGAATTTGTGGATAGTTACACAGATGGACAGTAATTTTTTAATTGTTTGCTTAATAGCCCATCATATCAAAGAAGTCCAAGAGAATGCTAAAAGAAGAAAACACATTAGGGAATTGAAACAATCATTTCTGCTAAAGATAACGATGATTTGTTGGCTTCATGATACAGAAATTTCAACATTAAGAAAAAATTCTGTGCTCATCAGCATTAAAACACTTATAATGACCAAAAATATTTTAAATTAGAGGGAAAAGATGCAAAAGATTGTGTTGCAGAAATTAAAAGTTAAAAAGCAAAAACAAAGGTAATCCTTTCAAGCAACAATATGACCTAGAAATAATGCCACTGAAACAACTTATAGAGTAGTTTACATTATCAGGGGAAAAAGCAAGCCATTCAGGGATAAAGGAATTGTGAAAGAATGCACTGTTGAAGTTGAAGGATGCTTATTACTTAGACCCTGATAACATTTCAAAACACAAACAACTTTCTTTATTTCTACAGGATTCTCATTTGGAGTACTTCACTTATGATTTAACAATAGACCAGTTGCTTTATTTGTACTTTCTTGCCCTAAGTTCTTTTCTCTATGTTCTTTTCTCTATGTTTCTTTTCTCTATGTTTAAAATGCCAAGACCACAATATTTTTCTGTTCTGCCCAAGCAGACTGAGAGTGGGTATCTTATAACAATCTATCATTACCAATTTTCCTTTAAATGAGTGCAGGGAATATTTTAAAATATTCCCATGATCTGGAGATGTAATGACTGACACCGAAATGAAAAGCCAACTGTGATCAAATATTTGTACTATACAGAAAAGAATCATATGATAAGCAGATAAGACCAGCCAGGCACAAGGCACCCATTCCTTAATCTTAATTAAACCCAGATATGATTTATTTAGGTTCAAAAATAAAATACTTAAATTAAAACATTTCTTTAAATGTTGGAGTACTTTTTGATCATTTCAATTATATTTTTTGAATATTTTCACATATTTAAATCTTAATTTATATCTACTTTCAAAGTAAAAGAAACTTTTGCCTTTCCTCTTCCCCTATACACACACAAAACACGGGCTTTTTACTTGCATGAAATCCAAATGTCTGACTTACTGTACCTGTGCTCACTTATTATTACAATATTTCTCAATTTTTAAAACTTTATGACAAATGTATAGATGCATACTCTCATGATAGATCTGGGGTTTTAAAAAGTATAGGTCAAATAAGTTTTGATATGTTTTAATAACAGTATCTGCTATCAACAAATAAACCCCAAAATTTCAGTGACTAAATACACCAAAGTTTCTTTCTTATTCAGGGAAATGTTACTGAATGGCATAGTCACTAAAAGTGATAATTTACAGACCCAATCCTTCCACCTATGGTTCCATCATTGATAAAGATCTTAGTGTTTTCTCTAACAGGCAGAAGGGGAAAGAGATAGCAGAGAATACACATTTAGCAACTTGGTCAGGCAGTGATACACATTATTTCCACTCACGAATCATTAGTGAAAACTAAGCTCCTTACCCTTAATTACTATGCAGGAAGATCATAATATAAATTAAACTACTAAATTTGAAAACTATATTTTATACCAGTTATTTTAATTGCCAGTTATCGTATGAGAGAATAGAAGCAAAAGCAGGCTTTTATGAACTATAATCACCTGATGAAGCAAAGCAAAAGGTTCCCTTGGATAGCAGCAACTTTCCAGTGACAACTCTATAACAAGTGAGAGGGAGAACAAATTTTGGTAGGCAGTGAGCTATCTTTAGCGGGATGTATAAAAAATTATAAGATCATCAGAGTAATGTTACACAACATCAAGAATGAATAAAATTTAAAAATGACCAAGGGAAAAGAGATTATCTCCAAAACATGAATAATTAAACCAATATTAGATATCTCATAAGCAATAATAGAGATGTAAAGACAATGGACTAATATCCACAGGGAAAAGCAAATGCTATAGAATTACATATAGTATGGGAATGTCATTTACCAATTAATGCTGTAAGAAAAAATTAAAGAAAAAATATTAATGAAGTGTATGTACACTTTACAATTGACACATAACAAGGTACAGAAAGCAAGATGCAAAAGGCAACCAAAAGGGTTGAAAAAATAAAGGTAAAACTCAGTAAGAACTCTAGGGAAAGAATAATAATTTTTTTTTCTTCTACCTCCGTAGATTCCTAGTTGGACCTCTACAACAAGACACAGTTATACAAAAGAAAAATAAACACAAATTTATTAATACATATATTTCATATGGGAGTAAGTAGTTCTCCAAGAGGTGGCACTGAATTCTAGCTTATACTAGAATTAGAATTAAAATTGTTTAAGAATTTGTATCTTCAACAAAGAACAGCAAATTTTTCATGAAACAACAAGACAAAGGAAAAGGGCTTTGAGTCTCCAGAGGCAGCACAATGTGATAAGGCAAATAAATAGCAGATAAAGTCTAGTTGGTAAAACTTGTTAATATGGATTCCTCTGGTACCACATCCAGGCCAATAAAGGTCTAAAGTTATCTTTAGTAGTTAACATGTGTTCTCCCTGGTAGACAAGGGAGGTACCTTTTGTCTTTCTAAATCTATATCCTGCTCCTAGACAAAAAACTTTCATATATCTGCTTCTTAACTGCCTTCAACTCAATAATTTTTCATGTTTTGGGTGGCATATACTGATCTACAATATTAAATGTAAATAACAATAACAATATTTGGAGGAATTTAAGAGTAATTCAGAATTAAAAATAGTAGATCTTCTGTAAGTTGACCACTCAAGGAACTGAAACTAATTGGTCAACATACAAAAGTCATCAACATAAGGAACTAAGCCTACTGTACTGATACAGTGTATGTATGTACTAGTGCATGTCTAACCCATGAAAATTAGGTCAACTTAAGAAAATGGTCAATGTTAGAAAGGTGGTCAACTATGGAGGTTCTACTGTATAGTCATTCATCACTTAACAACAAGGGTACATTCTAAAAAATGTGACATTAGGTAATTCAGCATGTGAGTGTACTTACACAAAGCTAGATGGTATATTTTACCACACTCCAAGACTACATACCTGTACAACATGCTATTGTCCTGAATACTGGAGACCTTGGTAACACAATGGTAAGCATTTCTATATCTAAACATGTCTGATATGGATATGGTTTGGATATGGTTTATCCCCACCAAAATGTATGTTAATATTTAATACCCAATGTGGCAGTGTTGGGAGATGAGAACTAGTAGGAAGTGTTTGGGTTATAAGTGTGAATACTTCCTGAGTGGCTGGTTCTCGGGAGAACAGAGGTGCTGTTGTCGGGATTGAATGGGTTCTTTTTCTTGTAAGACTGGATTAGTTCACATGGAGATAGATTATTTTTTGAGACAGAGGGTTGTTAGAAAGCCAGGATGGTCCTCAGGATTTTTGTTCTACTGACATGTCCACTTGACTCCTGACCGTCTCTAACATGTCACATAGCACAAAAGCTCTCAGCAGAAGCCAAGAACTTCTCAGGATGCAGAACTGTGAGCAAAATAAACTCCTTTCCTTTATAAATTACCCAGACTCAGGTTTCCTTTTATAACAACATGAAAACAGACCAAAACAATAACTACACATAGAAAAGGTACAATAAAAATACAGTGTAAAGGATAAAAACTGGCACACCTGTATTGCAGCCCACATAGCCTATGGCTAGGAGGAGTGAGAGTTATAAGAAATACCTGTATAGCTCAATGGAACAGCTTGGTGGAAAGGGCATGGAGAGGGATTTAGCTCTCCTAACAAGCATAAGAGCTCGCAAGATGAGAGCAGTGGTGAATTGGCAGACTCTATACCTGTGGTGTTGAGAGGCACGAGATCAGCCTTATATTAGGCTAGAGGAGAAGGCAGTCAAAAAGCATGCACATTCTATCATGGACCCGCTTACTCTGACTCTGTCTCCTCTCCTGCCTGCAGAATGCCAGCACTGCGTCTCTCTGATGAAGATTACCAAGCTCTGCTAAAGACTAAGAGCTATCTTTCTGAGAAAACTGCTTTACTCTCTCTAAGACACAATCTCTCCCTCTCCTGCTAAAGTAGATAGCCCTCAGGCACCTAGGAGAAACTGTGCTAGAGCAAGGTAACTTAGCGGTCCGTGTCCGGAACCTAGTTAAGCCAGGCCCCAGACCTGGCCAGTCCTGGGGCCAGACAAGTGGTATCAGAAGTGGGATGGGACAAATGGCATAGTAGGCAGGATTCGGTGAATGTGGACCAAGAGGGAAATAGGCTTTGGCAAATAAGAAAAAGAGAGAGAAGAGAAATCAAAATATTTAGAGGGAAAAGAAATATGTAAGAAAAAAGACAGCCCAAAACAGGCCTTTCTCATTTTGTTTTTCTCTCTTCTTTCCTACATTTTCTCTTTCCAAATTCTTACTTCTACTTCTGTGAGAAAAGGCGATAAAAAGCCTTTAGCCTCTTCTGGGAAGCAGCTGGAAAAAAAAGTAAGAATAAAGCCTTTAGACAAGAGGGAAAGAGAAAAAATAGAACTAGGAGATAAGAACCTTTAGCAAACAAGCCTTTAGTCTCAGGGGTGAGAAAAACCTTCCATAAAACAGCAAAGAGAAAAGTTTGGGAATAAGTTGCAAGAGTTTATTAAGGTAGGGAAGAGAAATTCTAACTACCTTCCCCTATATCTTTGCCCATTGCTAGCAGGAAGTAGCTTTTGAGAGACCGATGCCTGAATTCCTTTTCGGCAATTAAGAGTTCTGCTTAAAAAAAGAATTGAGGTAAATTAAAGGGGCTGGGGAGGAAATAGAGGAAGTGACGTTTTGTAAAACTAAGACTCCAGAGTAAAAAGAAACAGCTAAAGAGCTCCTGTCCCTTTAAGGCAGCCAAAGGTTCTAAGAGTTGAAAGGGAAAAGATTGTAAAAAGTAGAAGACCAAAAGAAAAAGCCAGTAGAAAAAAAAATGAGATACAGCAGTTGAAGTATCAGATGGAACAGCTTAAAGACTAAGATCTAGATCATGGCAGCTGGTATAAAACAGTTGAGATCAGATGAATCTTATAGCTGAAGCAGGTAAATGCTATATTGACATGATAACTCAAATTGGGCAGCTGGAAGGTAAGAGGATAAATACCCCAGTTAACATCAAATGCCATAAATGTGGGAAGCTAGGCTATAAGAGAAAAGAGTGTTTAAAAGGGAAAAGAATGCTCAATGCTAAAGAAAAGGAACAAAGAGCATGTAAACCTCCAGGTGTACGCCCCAAGTGTGAAAAAGGCTTTCATTGGGCAAATGAATGCCGTTCTCAATTTGATAAAGATGGAACAGCTTTATTATAGGGAAATTATCAGTTGGGCCAGAATCAGGACACACTAGGAAATGAAAGAAGTTAAAACAGTTTTTTTAATATTTTCATTTCAAACTATTCTCAGAAAAAAATAGTATAATTTAATTCTATGCCATGGGAGCAATCTACCAGCTTGGTTAGACCTGTGGTGCCTCAGCATAAAACTGCGGAATTAAGCCAGACCAATGGATGATGATGAAGAATAATTAGACTGAATATATTTGTGGAATATTTGGTTATCCTGTATGGTGAAGGGGTAACCCAGCACTCACCAGCATTTGTGTATATAACTGGGTCCAGCTATGGAGAATTAAGAGAGCCTGGACACAGCCAAAAGGGAAAAGGGACACTCTGAACCAAGTGATTCCTTTGGAAGAATATGAGAGGGAGAACAAAGGGAGGGAAGAGTAACTGAGAGTTAAAACCACTTTTTTGCTAGGGAGCTCCTTCGAAAAAAAAGAGTCTGGAATCAATTAGCAAAAATTCCATGGGAAAAGCAGCTTGAAAGCAGGAACAACTCCATTACTGAGGAACTGTGAAGTGTGGGACCACTAAAGGATAACAAGTAACAGAGCCTTTGAGACTAACTGTGAAGTGTGGGACCGTTAGTCCATGAGTATCAGTCTTTTGAGATCTGTGAATGGTGGATTTGTTAGGACCTCCAGTAACAAAGCCTTTGGAATAGCGAGAAAAAAAGCTTTGCTTGCAAAGATTGCAAGGAAAGCGCTATCTGCTAAATCGTCCAATAAGTAAATATCAAAAGAAAGTTCCCAAAATTAAAGAAAATTGTAAATTCTCTCAGCAAAGATTTTCTCAGTTTGTTTTTCTCTGTCTAAAAAGACCTTTAAGGGAATTAACATTACAATCATCGCTTTTCCCTAGAGGCTAATAGTTTACATCTGTATTGGGCTTCTTCATTTAAAGAGCTCATACCTGGAATTCTGAACTTTGACAATTATCATGTTCTTTTGCCAAGAAAGAAAAGGGCTAGGTAACAGGAAGAACTGCCCTTACCACATTAAAAATTATTTTGTTTGTATATTAAAAAGGGAGGAAATGTTGCAGCCCATATAGCCTATGGCTAGGAGTGAGAGTTATAAGAAATACCTGTATAGCTCAATAATGGAACACCTTGGTGGAAATGGCATGGAGAGGGATTTAGCGCTCCTAACAAGCATAAGAACTCGCAAGATGAGAGCAGTGGTGAATTGGCAGACTCTATACCTGTGGTGTTGACAGGCACGAGATCAGCCTTATATTAGGCTAGAAGAGAAGGCAGTCAAAAAGCATGCACATTCTATCATGGACCCGCTTACTCTGACTCTGTCTCCTCTCCTGCCTGCAGAATGCCAGCACAGTGTCTCTCTGCTGAAGATCACTAAGCTCTGCTAAAGACTAAGAGCTATCTTTCTGAGAAAACTGCTTTACTCTCTCTAAGACACACTCTCTCCCTCTCCTGCTAAAGTAGATAGCCCTTAGGCACCTAGGAGAAACTGTACTAGAGCAAAGTAACTTAGCGGTCCATGTCCGGAACTTAGTTAAGCCAGGCCCCAGACCTGGCCAGTCCTGGGCCCAGACACATCTGTATAGGGCATCTACATTAATGGAACTTGCAAGACTTGAAGTTGCTCTAGGTGAATCATTAAGTGAGTAATGAGTAAATGTAAAGACCTAGGACATTACTATGCACTCCTATAGACTCTATAAACACTGTATACTTAGGCTACATTAAGTTGACAAAGATTTTCATTTCTTCAATAACAAATTCATCTTAGCTTGTAACTTTATCTTACAAACTTTTTAACTCTTTTGTAATAATACTCAGCTTAAAATACAAACATATTATACAGCTGTACAAAAATATTTTCTCTCTCTAAATTCTTATTCTATAAACTTTTTACTATTTTAAAAATATTTTATTTTCTTTTACTTTTTAAGCTTTTTTTGTTAAAACTAAGACACAAACACATTGGCCTTGGCCTGTAACTCAACATTATCACTCTCACAGTTTTGCACCTCTATATCTTATCCCACTGGAATGTTTTCAGGAGTAACAATATACATGGTGTGGTCATCTCATATGAAAACAATGCCTTCCAGAATATCGCTTGAAGGACCTGCCTGAGAATCTTCTTGAGAAGGTATCACTTCTCTTCATCATGGATTAGCACAAATAGTACAATGTGCTATGACATTATGACGGCTAAATCACTAGGTGATAGAAAATTTTCAGCCCCATTATAGTCTTATGGAACTACCATCTTGTATGCAGTGTGTCATTGACTGAAACAATATGTTATATAATTGAGACTGTACTAAACAATGAGGAGTACAGGAAGGCAAGGGTAAAAACATGATAAAATATGTATAATGCTGGTACTTTAGGGAAAGGAAAGAAAGTGAATCATGACAGAGAAGTTAAAACTTTGCTCTTTTTGTAACTTTTTTCCCAAATATGAACAATCTGGAATGGGTATGTCATAATAAAATCATGTGTTAAATCTAGATACTATGTCTTAAATATCATTTTGCATTTGCCCTATTAAAGTATAAAAATAAAATACATGATTAATGCATTTCTAAAATCAATGAGAGAGGAGTTCACCCAATTTTATAAAGAATCATATGCTTTTTTAAAAATTTCAGGATATTACAGGGATACACACACTTTTGTTATACACTTTATTTTTGTACCTTTTAAGTCAAAAGTACCTTTTATGTGCGCCCTTCACCCAGAATATGCACATTGCTTTTGAAGAAACAAAACTATCAAATTCCAATAGAAAAAGTCATCTACATTAAAAATGTACATTTTTTTTGTTGAAAATAGAAACATTTAAAAATCTGTTAACATTGTATGAGTGAACTATTTCTTGTATTTCAGGAACACAGATAATGTGTGCTTTAATTATGCTTTGCATAAGTGTAACCAGTAAAGAACTAATCAAGGAATTTGCCCACATAACTATAGCTATTATTGAACATTACTATACACTAGACATCATTCCCCATTTACTTCTTACATACCATATATGAGGAAGAGGTCCAATTAACTCTAATATAGAGATTTAAAAAAGGAAGTGTAAGGCATTATATAGTTGTCCAAATTCAAACAAAGATAAAAACAATGAAAGGAGACCTCTTAGCTCACAAAAATATCAAAAATTCACATGCACTTTTCTATCAATCTATCCCTTTAATTAAATTGAGCTAAAAACAGCTAAAACAAGTGGACTAATGGGATTCTTTTAAATTTCTTAGAGGTGAATAATGTGAAATTCAGAATTAGGATTGCTGGATATGAGCAATAGAAAAGCAACGTTACAATAGTGTTTCTCAGACTTCTTTGATAACTATCATGATATGCTTGCTAAAAATACAGATATGTAGGCCAGCTGAATCATAAAGAATTAAATCAACAGGGAGAAGCCTGTAAATCTGATTAGTTACCAAACATGTCCAATATTTTCACTATCAACAAATTTGGAAACCTGCCCCAAATAATGTTTTCTAATAAAGGTATTATAAAAACAATAAAATAATCTAGATGCTTGCTAAAAATAGAAAAGGTTGAAGCACATAATACACTTTTTAATGTTGCCAATTTTGTGTTGTCCAACCTCATATATTCCTTCATCTCACTGAATGTACAACATTGGACATTAAGAAAAAGGAGCTTCATTAAGAAGTGAAATAATTTTCATCATAAAGAAAAACTGAGAAAAATTATCACAAAGAAGAAGTGAAAGACCTCAAAGTCCTAAAATCCTCCAAGTTACAACAGTTTTATTCTTTCTGGAGCAGAAGTTGGTAGGCTTTGTGTCTTAGTTCAAATCTAATCTGTACACTGACTTTGTAAATTAGCTTTTATTAAAACACGGCAATGCTCATTCATTTGTATATTGTCTATGGCTGCTTTCTCACTGCCAGATTTAAATAGTAGCAATAGAACCTAAAATATTTGTTATCTGTTCCTTTCTGAAAAATTTCTGCCAATAATTCTTTATACCAATCACAAAAATATAGCAAAAAATTATAGATAAGCCAAAAAGGACATAAAATGATTTGTCATTAAACGACCCAATTCAAAAATGAAAAGAAGAGGAAAACAAGAAATTAAAAAAGAAACCAAATAGCAAGATGATCTGTTAACAACTAAGTAAATAATTACATTAAATATAAAGGGGGTTTTTAATGCAATTAAAAGTCAGCAACTAAAGGACTGAATAATAAAACAAGCTTCAAATGCGTTCCTTCTGACAAGAAACCCATTTTGAACATCAAGACACAAACTGGTTAAAGCTATAATAAGGATGGGGAAACATATCACATTAATGATAATGAAAGATAGAGAACTTATTTTAATATCATATAGAGTAGATTTCATAAAAAGAAAATATTACCTGAGAAAGAGACTGGCATTTTATAGAAATAAATGGAGAACTGTATGAAGAGGACATAATAATTCTAAATGTACACCAAATATAAATGTGACAAAATTCCCGGGAAAAAATTTAAAACCTAATAGAATGGCAAGAAATAATGACATCCATAAATATACTCAAGAGATTTTAGCACCTGCTTCTTAGTAACTGGCAGAACAAGTAGACAGGAAATCAGTAATAATATAGAAGATTTGAACAAAACAACCAAACACCTTGACCTAAATAATATTTATTAAAAATTCTACTTCATTTAGTAAGGACGGAGTTGAAAAAAAAAATTAAAAACTTAAAGATAAGTAAGTCCACCCACAGCAGAATATAAAAAAATTTCAAGTAGATACAGAATATTTACCAAGATACTTATACAGTGGCCCATAAAAAAAACTTCAAAAATGTATGCAAACCACACAAAGTATGCTGTCTGTCAACAAAGAAATGAGAGTAGAACTCAAAAAAAGAAGTACTCCTGGAAACAGTAAATAGCCTTGTGGTAAAAGAAAGAGGATAAATTTATAATTATTTTTAACTGAAAATGAAAACAAGGCATTTGAAAATGAGGCACATACCTAAAACAGTACTCAAAAGGAAATTTAAATTGTTAAATGCCTGCATTGAAAAAAAAGGGTATTAATCAAATAACCAAAGCCTCTACTCTAAGACAGTAGAATAAATGTAAACTAAAATCCAATCAAAATACAGAAATTAAATAATAAAGGTTAGAGAAGAAATCAGCCACATAGAAATTAAAAAAAAAAAAAGAAAAAACTCAATAAAACCAAAAGATGTGTTTTAAAAAAGTGAAGAAAATTAATAAAACTTTACCAAACTAATCAGGAAAATAGAAGACATAGATTATCAACTTTTAGACTGAGACTATCACCAAAGTTTGTACATATTTTTAGGATAATGAAATATGAAAATCTTAACACATACATCCATATACAAAGATGAATATATATATACATTTTTAACAATTTGGGATCTATTCCTAGAACACTAGGATTAAGAAGAAAACTTCATAAAGTGCTCTAATATAGTTATAGCTATAATTATACATAATTGTAAAAAACTGAATGCTTTCTTCCCATAGTCAAGCCAAAGGCAGGGATATCCGCATTTCCTCCTTATATTGCAACACTGTATTAGAGGTTCAGCTAGTGCAGTATGAAAAAAAAATAAAGAGCATCAAAATTAAAAGGAAAGATGCAACAGTGTCTTTATAATATCCAAAAAAATAAATCTATGTAGAAAATCCTATGAACCATACAAAAATACTAAAACTAGTACATAATTTTAGATAATTACAGTCTGTAAGATTGATATCAATTGTATTTCTAGCAACAAGCACTAGATAATCAAAAAAGAAATTCAATACAAGTTAAATTAGAATATAAAATATGAAATACTTAGGGATAAATTTGAAAACTGATGTACTAAACCTGAACACTCAAAACTCAAAATAATGCTAAGGGAAATTAAGGATGACTTAACAAATAGAGCAATGTACCCTTTTCCACAGGTACAAAGACTTAATATTATGAAAATGCTAATTCTCCCTAAATTGATTAAATTCAATCCCAACCAACACCCCAGTAAACTTTGTTACAGTAGCTGTTAGGTTAATCATACAATATGTGGAAAGGCAAAGATCCTAAAACAGTCACACAACTCTAAAATATAATAACAATAGTGGAAGGCTCACACTACTTGATTCTAAAAATAATTAAATATCTACAGTGGAAAAATGGGTAGTAAAACAGAATAAAGATACAAGTAAATATATATTGTCAATAGGTTTTTGACAAAGGTACAAAATAAATTCAGTGATAAAAGAATATTCTTTACAGAGATAAGACTGGAAAAAATGAGTAATGATACACAAACAAAAATGTACTAGTTCAATCCATATCTATCTTATAAAAAATCAAATGGAAGTGAATCATTTGTAAACCTAAAACTTTAGATTCAAACTATAAAACTTTAAAAATAAAACATGGATGAAAATATTTTGACACTGAGTTAGGCAAAGGCTACTTAGATATGACAGCAAAATTACAACCCACATAAAAAAAAAACGGATAAATTGGATTTCATATGAACGACTTCTACTCTTTGAAATACATTGGGACAATGAGAAAATAAAGCATACAGTATCATAAAATGTTTGCAAATTATATTCTGTTGAAGGATTTATTACTAGAGTATGTAAAGAATTGTGAAACTCAATCCTAAGAAAGCAAACAAATGAGTGAAAGATTTGAAAAGACTCTGTACATATACTTATTTGCTTAGGTCACATGGTAGAATATGGATGAATAATTGCAAACAAATTAAAAGAAGAGAAAAATAGGCAAGCAGACAGATATAAGGTGGAAAGCATATAAATACATTAAACCCAGGAAGTAGTTATCAAAAATAATTGCAGGTGTGTCTTTAAAAAATAGAGCTGGCTATCATTAAGATAGATAAGATGCCAAAAGAATCATGACCCTGAACAGTGACTATATGGTCCCTAAAATAACCTGTGGGTCCCCAAATTTCTATAGACAGGAAACAGTATGACAAAGGCACTAATCTCCAATATCCATATTTAATGTAGTTAACAAGGGTACTAAAAAATGACCACCCTAAAAGACCACAAGGAACAATGGACTAGGGACCTTGTTCTAAAACCCCTAAGAGAGAATCATGGTAAATCAAAAATTAGTCCTTATTCCCAAGACAGAGACTTTATTTAATCTGTACAGTGAGTTTTTAAAGCCACAGCATACTAATAATAGTAGCTGTGCATCTTTGATTCTTCACCCTTCCTTTTGGGAGTATTTATAGTTGATACCCTACCTTTGTCTCACCACTGTATACTAGATGTGTTGGGGGTAAACAACTTATGTTTTAGTGTCTAAATTATTCAAGTTGAAAGGGACCACATCTGGAATTGATAAAGTAAAGACTAGCACATTATTCTCCTCCTATCATCTAGAAAGCGTGAACATCTGAGCTTGGGGTCATGGCTAGGTGGAACTTCAGATTTTTCTCCCATGGTAACAAGATATGTAAATTTCAAATATTGGAGACCAAAAGAGCAAACTGTGGTAATATTAGTCATGTTTGCCAAATATTACCCACTCTCTCTCCCTTCCAGTTTTATAGTCTATCCCCATTATAACTGAGCAGGGCCACACAGATATAAATTAAAATTGAATGTGTCATTTCACTCTACAATGATATCTGGCAGTGTTCCACACTGGAATTATACCATCAGTGTGGTGCCTTGGGTGAGCATAACATGAGACAGAGTCCAAACACAATCTTCAATGCATATACAGCATAAGTAAAATACACATTAACATTTGCTGTCTGAAGAGAGCAACTCTACACCTGTTAACAAATGCCTTATGCTATTTTATAGTTCTATAACCTTATTTCTTTTGGTTAAATTGATCTTTTAAAATCCATTCATACAGTTACATACTTCATACCTCTGATAGCCCAGTATTTCACTATCCAAATAGCATAACTGTTACATCAACTTTATAAAATTCCTTATGTATTACTCTTTCAAGCTATTAATTAAAATAACATTGAAAAATATTTCAGAAAATGGAACCTAACCTTGAGTATGGGGTGACATATTTATATAACTCCATTTACATTCTATGCCTTATTTCCTAATTCCTAGTAAATTTTCCTTCCATAATATAAAGTAGATCTTTTAAATAAAGTTGATTTAATTTTATCTGCCAACTTTTATATTTCAAAAAATTGTTGCTAGGATCTTCTTGAATACATTGTTTACACTATGACTCTTTTATAAATTTTCCTCAACTGATTTTTTAATGTAAAGCATCCTGGTATTTAAGCCTTCTAAGATACTTAATCAAAAAATATATATATATCAAAATTTAAATAGAAACCATTGATGATATGGAACAACAAGTAACTCAAACATATATAAATGCTTTAAAAATTCAAATGTTATTTATAAATCAAGTCACAAAAAATCATTCATACCCCATAACGCATGCATCATCACTTATCTCTTTGTTTCTGTTGGTAAATATTATTATAACCTAGAAATTAACATAACAGTGATTATTAATTTGGGAGAGACCCATATACTTCAGATTTTTAGTCCTATTTTTAGTCTATCATAAAATTCTCAAACTTTGAGTTTACATAAGCATATTTTTTCTCCAAAATACACCAAGGAAAGTAAATGGAACAAAACTGAACAGTTATAAAGCTCTCAGGGGAGGAGAGTCGGGGACAAGTATAAATATATGATGGATATTCAATTTTATTACCTGAGCATTTAGCAACTCCTCACACTTGTGTGCTTGTTTCTCAATTGCAGAAATGTACTGTTTTTCAATAGCTTCAACTTGTTGCTTAACTGAAGATTGTAATAGTGCCTAAAAACAAGCAAAAAAGTCACTTGGATTACAGACAAAACTTAGAAATTTTTTGGACATTTGTACATATCTGAAATATTATACTCTTCTGCATTACAAAATATGCATTTGTGAATACTGAAGCACATTTATATGTTACACTACTTCAAGCTTTTGGTTTTAGGTTTTTTTCTATTGCCAAGATTACAGTTTTTTGGCTCAGATGTTCCTTCCACACACCTTCTCCTTAAAAGAAGGCCAAGTCATAGAAGATGATAAAGAGAGTGAGTAGTTCTGTTAAATATAAATTCAGTTTTCAACGAAGACCACACAGGATGAGTAGAGTATAAAAGTTGCTGAAAAAAAGAAAAAAGGAAAAAAAACCCAGACATATTTCACTGGCTGACAAAACTCCACATCCTCTCGGCACACTATAATATCCCATGGGCCAAGCATGATCTTCAAGACCACAAGTCCACAAGTCAAGTAAAAGCAGATGGAAATTCTGAGCAACTTCAAACATGAAAGAAGTGCCCCCCAGGAAGTCCACACCCCTAATGGGAAAAGGTATAAGTCTAAGTGTATAAGTCAGAATCTCAAGGCAGTATTCATAAAAAGTAATAAAATCTGGGAGACTGGACAAACTTAACCAGTAGCGCACATGCTGGAACTTAAGTCAGTTAAATATAAAGACATCACCACTGTTTTAAGGAAAGCCAAATCAGCATTTGAAGACATTCCACCCACTCACTTCCTTACTGAAGATATTTAAAATATTATCATCTTTTTTCTTTTTTTTTAGCTTTATATGTTACACTACAATGTTCCTAGTATCTTAATGCAATTTATTAAGTTCTAAATGATTCTAAAAGATGTACTAAACCATATACAATAAGAACTCAAGCAAATATTCTATTTTTAAAGGTCTATCTCGATAATAAACTACTCATAATCAAAATACTGAGTTGAAATAGACACGTGTCTTATAGAAAACAGACCATTGGCACATTCACCGAGAAAAGAAAAGTCAACCAAATCTCTTAATCTCTGTTTTGAAAATAGATTTACTTGGTTGGAAACGACATGCATTATGATTCTAAATAAATAAGCATGTATTTTTAAAACTGAGATATAATATTTTTAAAACTTCTGGATAAGTCTCAAATTTTCAGATAATTATCTTGCTTTTGCAAATGTTATTCTGTCTGATGATGTTACTGCTCTTACAATTCAGTTGTCAATATGAAGCTACAAAATTACAACTAATTATTATTATTATTATTATTATTTTATTTTTATTTTATTTTTTGAGACAGAGCCTCAAGCTGTCACCCTGGATAGAGTGCCGTGGCATCACGGCTCACAGCAACCTCCAATTCCTAGGCTCAAGCGAGTCTCCTGCCTCCGCCTCCCTAGTAGCTGGGACTATAGGCGCCCGCCACAACGCCCGGCCATTTTTTGGTTGCAGCCGTCATTGCTTTTTGGTGGGCCTGGACTAGATATGAACCCACCAGCTCAGGTGTACGTGGTTGGTGCATTAGCCCGTTGAGCCACAGGCCCCGGGCCACTACAACTAATTATAAAAATTAGTTAATAAGAATAAAGCTGTAAGGTTTAATCAAAATATAAGAAACTGGTTAAGAGAACTACTTTCATACAGTAAGTATTTGCTACATATTCCATAATGATTATTTTACTTAAGGCACCAAAACTTGATATTCTTAAGCTGTGAGTACGTAATACAAATCTCTAATTTACCTTTAACAAAATATAAGGTTTGTTGGACTATCAAATATTGAAAAAATGATATAGAGCATTCCTTTGGAATAATCACAACATCTTTTGTAAAGAGAAAAATGTCATACTTTTTTGGTACTTGGGATATGACAAAATTATTTTGGTTAATGGAAAGAAAACTGTTTCACTTCCTACTGGCAAGGGTTCAAAATAACCTCAGAATTTAAATGTCCAGTTGTGATTTTTAGTAGATAAGATCCTTTGGAGGATAAGTAACTTAATAAAAAATAATATTCTCTCTCTATACTTAAGATAACCTGAATAGTATTTTCTTCTCTAGTTATTAACTTGCATACCATATACTCATTTTCATTGCAATGTTAAGGAGGATAATGAGTTAACTAAGAGCCAAAGCAGTGGTTAGGGAGCATAAAGAAAAGGAAGGCAAGAGTAACTGGCTCTTATATGTGTAATTCAAATGTCTCATTTTAACCCCTATTGAGTCATTTGAATCCAGGGATCAATAAAATAAACATAAAGATAAGTACATATTACTTTTTAAATCTTTCTGCATTTAGGTCAATCTCAGGTTAAAAACAGACATTCTATACAAGTATGCAGGATACCACAGAAGGAGTTTACAAATTTGGTCTATACTACACAATAGTAAGATTATTAGTGCTATATGTAGTCCAAGCAAGTAAGATAATTTCTGGCCAGGTGTGGTGGCTCATGCTATAATCCCAGCATTCTGGGAGGTGAGGCATGTAGATCACTTGAGCTCATGAGTTTGAGACCAGCCTGAGAAAGGGTGACATCCCGTCTCTAAAACGTAGCCAGGCGTTGTGGCAGGTGCCTGTAGTCCCACCTGCTTGGAAGTCTGAGGTGAGAGAATCACTTAAGCCCAAGAGTTTGAAGTTGCTGGGAGCTATGACGCCATAGCACTTTACTGGGGACAAGAAAGTGAGACTTTGTCTATAAAAAAAAAGATAATTTCCAAAAACTACCCCTACTACTAGATTAGCCATTATGAGCTTACTCTCAAATAAACATTCTTGGTACTAGTCATCAGCTTTTATGGCTTGCTATATTATTATATAACTAAATATTTATCTTTGCATACATAATATGCCATAATAAATTCTTTAAATTTCTCACCAATTGTTTAAGTATAAAAATGAACATTAATCTTATCATTTACCAATTTGTTGTTTTCCTTTGTCATTATATCTATAGATAACAAATGCAAGAAAACCTTCCTTAAGCCTGTCCAACATTATATAAACACCTATGAAACAATAATTTCCTTTCTAAACTATTTTAAACTATTTTCAACACACATAAAGCATTAGGACCATCACAAGGTATGTGGGAGAAAAACCGACATGTATGCTAATATATATCAAAAACAAGCAAGGACAGGGAATGTTTTATTGATTTTCAACATATTTACGTCTGAGTATAGCTCTATCAAAGATTTACAGTATTATTCCAGGGAATTTAACTCACTAACTTGAGAAAAACTGTTTAGTACACTTTAAGAATATTTTTAAAGGTGTGAACAAGATTGTCAATCCCTTTAGTATAGAACTGTATCTTACTGATCTTTAATGTATCACACACAGGTCCTTACAGAGTGCCTTGAGCACAGTCACAAACATAATACATGTGTAGTTACTTAATGAAAGATCATCCTTGTCTGGATTAAGAAAATCTAATATTAAGAAAATATATAATATCAAATAATATTAAGAGAACATATAATATCAACAGTAGTAATATTTATTGAAAGTTTACTGAGCATCAAATGTTAACTACCAAATCCAGATCCCAAAATTGTCACTAAATAAATTTTATCCCTACCACAGGCCCAATTTTTAAGTTACTATTTTAGACAAGAAATACCCATTCTCCATGAATAGATTAATAAATTGTGGTATATGGATACCATGGGATATTATGTAGCCTTAAAAAAAAAGATGGAGATTTTTAACCTTTTTCATGTTTACCTGGAAGGAGCTGGAACATATTCTTCTTAGCAAAGTATCTCAAGAATGGAAGAAAAAGTATCCAATGTACTCAAGCCCTACTATGAAACTAAGTTATAGCTTTCAAAGCTATAACCCAATTATACACCAAAATATGGGGAAAGGGAATAGGGAGAGGAGAGGAGGGGGAGGATGCGTGGAGGAAGAGTAAGTGGTAGGACCATACCTATGGTGCATCTTACAAGGATGTAGAATATAAATGTCTTAACACAATAAGTAAGAAAAATGCTGTGAAGGCTATGCTAACCAGTTTGAGGAAAATATTTCAAATTGTATGTAAAACTAGCACACTGTATCCCACAATTGCATTAATGTACACAGCTATGATTTAATAAAAAAAAAAAAAGAAAGAAAGAAAGAAATACCCATTCTTTCTACTCCACAGGCTCAATAAAATAGTATGAAGGACTATCCCAGGAAGAACAAGCACGTTATATAATAAATTCACAAGTATTACCAATAGGGGGTAAAAAAGGCTTGAAGTATAAAATGGTGCCACCCCAACTAATACACACAGCAATAGATGTGTATTTCTATAGTGGAATTGAATATATGGTGGAATTTAAGTGTTTAAGTGACATAAAAGGAGTAGAACATCCTAGCACTCTGGCAGGCCAAGGCGCATGGACTGCTTGCGCTCAGGAGTTCAAGACTAGCCTAAGCAAGCACAAGACCCCATCTCTAAAAATAGCAGAGGAGTTGTGGTGGATGCCTGTAGGCCAGCTCCTCAGGAGGCTTAAGTAAGAAGATCGCTTGAGCCTAAGAGTTTGAGGTTGCTGTGAGTTATGATGCTAAAGCACTCTACCAAGGGCACAGAGCAAGACTCTATTTCCAAAAAACGTAATCCAGAGTAGAGCCTACTGTCCCAATAGATCCACAGTTGTTTCTTCTTCCTTGAAATACTCAATTATTACAGATCTGATTGCACCTTCATCAAATTAAATCTCTTGTCTAGATTTGCAGAACAGATGTATGTTAAGAGCCAGATGGTCTGTGAAACATTAATATGATGGTGGTATTTATTACATGACTCTAAAGTAACACTGTGTAGCCAACTGTGAGCAAAGCCATTAGATTATTTTGAAAGTTACCAAATTTTTATCTATCAATACGTCATCTTATAAATGGAGAAAATATAAAACTATAGAGGTAAGGTAAAAGCAAAATGTATAGTAAACATAACACTCCACTAGAATTTAAGCCCTGGGAGAATAGGAATCTTGTTTAACTCACGGATATACTCAATGTACCTACAACAGTGCCTGATACATAGAAGATACTTTACAAATACACTGAACAACTAAATAAATGTACTATTTTGGCAAGCCCAATTACTTGTCTACTCATAAAGAAATTATTAAACCATTTATGTTGATTATATCAATTATACACTTAGTTTAGCTTATTGACTACAGTAGTATACAGAAAATAATTGTACAGCATCATCTTAAATCAAGCACAATCTCACCTTTCTTAGAAAAAATCAGAATTTGCTTTCAAAACATTTTTTCTACCTTTTTTAAAAATTTTATTTCTAACTTTTTCTTCTCTTTTTAACTTTTTCCATTTTTGAGCAAAACTAAGAGATATCTGAAAAATGGATATTAAGACTGTGAAGGAACTTTTTATGTTTTCTTCTGGGGTAAGCCTTCTTATTTTAAGTAAAACCTTTGATTTTTCAAGGATATTATATTATCATGCCATAATATTTCCTTTAAAATTGCAAGCATAATGTAATTAAAAATTAGAATCTACTTGGCTGACATTTATAAAAATAACATACTCAATACTAATATGAAGCCAGGAGACAATCTAATTCATGCCCACACAGAAGAACAACTCATTTCAATTCATGTTGGGGGGAGTGGGGATCGGAAGAGGGTTGGGGTGCTCCCACTGAACAAGCACAATGTCAGGTGTATGGTACACCTTTTGGGTGCAGGTCATAACTACAAGAGGGCCTCTACTTAACAAATTCAAATACTGAGATTCAGTTGTTTGTACCCTTACAATAGCCTCAAAAAAAAAAAAATGGGTCTCTGTCATTTCACTGAATCATTCTTCTATTAATATCTTTTTCTCTGTACTTTATTTATCTGCTTTGCAAATACAGACACTGAGGTTAAGAAATGTGTCCAAAATCACATCAAAAGACACAAGAGAACAAAGAAAATTAAGTTCCATCCATTTGGTTCCCTTCTTGTCTTAGCCATTCTAACTCACTAAAGCAGACTTCTTTCCTCATGAATTAAGGACCTATTCTCATTTTTATCAGTCACTCAATTATTCATTCATTCTTCACTGATTCAACAAATACATAATGAGTGCACATTTTATTCCAGACACTGCTGTTGTTAATGGGGATACAGAATGAATGAAATAGAAAAGGGCTTTACCTTCCTGAGTTTATATTACTGGCAAGGAGATGAAGAGGGCAAGAAAGAAAAGGAAAAATTAAAAGTAGTCAGTAAGCAAATCATTTCTGATGATTTTGCATGCTACCAAAAAAAAAAATAAAAAGAAAGAAAATGAAACAATAGGAGAAAAGGTAGTCAATAAAGGGTTCTCTGAAGAAATAAAAATAGAGTTGAGGTGCTACTGGAGAGAATAAACTCAACCATATATAAATTTTTAGAGAAGAATATTACCATCTAAGAAAAATATGAAAAGTCCTAGGGCAGAAATAAGGCTGATGACTTTAAGAACTATTTAAAAGGCCAGTGTAGATTACATGGGTCAGCGAATTTAATAAGCTGCTATAGCCACACTGGACTTCTTTTTGTTCCTTAAGTAGGCCAAACTCCTTACAAGGACTGTAGTCGTGTTGAGGCCTATGCTTGAAGAGTGAATCAAAGACCAGAAAAGTAAGTAGCAGGTCAGGATCACAGGGGCCATAATAAATTATCACTTTAATTCTACTCTAGCTGCAGTGAGAAGCCACTAAAGACTTTAGGCTAGCAAGTTTCAATAATTTGACATATTTTCAAAACCCCTCATACAATGTTGCAAAGTACCAAAGGTACTCAAATGCTATTAAAATCTCCTCCTTCTCCATTAATGGATAACTTATGAGAATGAAAATATAGAGCACTGACTTTTGTATGCTACACATAACAGAAGCTAGAAATTTACAATTAATGTACAACTTTCATTTCATACTGTAGATTTAAGAGTAATGCAGTTATCCTCTCTGATAATGAAAGAGTTAATTCTAATAAGATCTACATGAGGTTGTTTTTTTTCTCCTATGTCCTGATAAGAAGGGTTATAGATAAATTTACTACCAGTGTATCCATCTAATAACACTTGATATTCACCTGTACACTGTCTATTAACATACAGTTCTTCTATAATACCTACCTTCTCCATTTTATCAGGAATAGACTGGTTATAAAGACTATACAAATGAAGAGTGTCCAAATGATGGTAGCTGACTAGATTTGGTGCTGAACGTTGCTCATGGTTACTGATTTGTCTTAATCTCCAATTATGCTTGTCCAACTAAAGATATATTTTGCCAATCTATAGGTCTAAAACTTCAACCTACAGTTTTGTTTGCTTGTAATTAAAGAGAGGAAACCAAAAGCTTTACTTACACAGACATGAACACCACACACATACTTTTTTTAAAAGGGGGGTTTAGATCAGTGAAGCAGTAATACACATGAGGTATAGAGGTATTTGCATTAGGGAGAAACAACAGGAATCTCTGAAAACATTATCTAGACATTTTAGAAAATTTGGTTGAGATACAAAATAAATAACATGATTAAAAGCAATCATCAAGAGGTTACTTCAAAGTACAATATAAAAAAGTACTAATGAGCATAATTCTCTGTGCAAAGACTTCAGTCTGGATTTACAATTTTCATTTACTCAAGTCTGGCTCCAAATTCAAGTCCAGATTCATAGTCCCCTGCAATCTAGCATGGCAAAAATTATGCAACATTCACTTAGAACCTATAAGCTCAACACTTGGAGAGAATGAAGGTGCATGCTTATTAAGAGTAAACTTGAGGAGCGATAGTAATTGATTTGACCCAATTTTTCTGTAGAAAGCAGGACAGAAACTATTACTTAAAATTTTAGAAACACTAGATTGAGAAACAAAAGATTTCTTCCTTCCTTTTTCCTTAATTTAAAAAGGAAGAGAAGTAGCAAGGTTATACTAGGACTGCTGAAAATTTATCCTATTACAGATCTCAAGCATTTGGAATTGCAATGAATTTCAGGTTTTTCTATGTGTTATAATGCAGTGGTACTATACAATTCTAAAAGGAAACTGTTAAATTATGGGTGTAGGTCTAAACATGGAAAATCAATACAGTCTAGCCATGCTATGAAGTTCTTTGGAGGCTACAGAAGCCAAAGAAAATCTTTAAGACAGAGGGAATCATTCCTGTTGGCCTTGTTGTTAAGGGAATCTAGTAACATAAGAGTTGTTACCTCAAACACCACAAAAGTCTCCCAGTGAAAATTTCTCTTGTGCCATAGACAACACATTAAAATTAAGAAGTTTCTAAAATTAAGTACAGCACAAAAACTCTCCATGTCTGCTTTCCAGATACTTTAACCTTCTGAAAATCCGCCATATGGAAATGCTTCTCCCTCAAATGCCACAATATTGTTCCTTGTGACTTCAATAAGAGCTACAATTTTAGGTTTTCTGGGATTTTTTTGAAAAGAAGGAAAAAGGAAAAAAAAAACCCTAACTGAAACAGCCTCTTCATAATCTTTCATAGGATTAATAAAGAACCTGGCTATTAATAAAGTAAAGGTCTATACATAAAAAAATCAAGAGACCATGAGAGAAAAGAAACTCATGTGGATTTCAAAAATATTTGTGTTAAAATACACATATATTAACTATCAAAAGAGGTGGCATATTTTGTTGAATAGAACCCTGAATTAGGCTTAAATAATTTGGTTTTCATTTAATTCCTCCTCTGTTTGTTTATATGTGTTTGATCAAGTGCTCACTGTATTTCTCTAAGTCTCGGATTCCTCAACTAATTAATGGAAAGAATAACAGTTTTCTTCTCTGCCAATGATGAAGAAATTCTGTCAAAGGATGAAAATTTAATTCTTTACATTAATGGTGATAATGAAATAGTATTGTTCTAATAATGTGCTAATTTTGAGACCTAAATTCCTCAAATATGACATGAAATTCATGTATATTGAAGTTAGAATCGATATTTTATTAATTACTAGATTTAAGACCATTATAGTAAGTATATTCTTTCAAAATAAGAGATCCATTTATTAAATATTGACCTCAAAGATCAGAACTTATCCTCATACTGAACAGCCATCACCAACATTAAGAGATTAGAGGTTTGATTTAAATCAATTTTATTAGAGAAAATATTAACCAAATTTTTCTTTACATTTTTATTATTCATAAAGACAGCAATTTTGTAAACTTAAGGGACAATTGCAGATATTTCTACTAGTTTATTTTATAATTAGATGTTGACAGTATAGTACAGAAGGGATTATATTAAGGGTGATATATAAAATAATTGAAATCCATTGGTTTGGGCACTACAAAAAATCAGAAGAGAACTGAAGCAGGCACCGGAGGTCCTCTGAAGAGCCAAGCTCTAACTTGATTGTATATTGAAAGGAAGCCCTAAGGGAAGGGAAGAAAATCATTAAAGTAGCTTAGGGAAACTATTGTAATACTAGTAAGCATGGAGGTACCTCACTATTATGAGATGGCATAAAGTATTGCTTGATGGATTACACTAGCCCATATTGGGTTGTTACCCTGGACTGATTACAAAAAACTTGACTACATGAATATCCTTCGAAAACATCAACATAATGTAAACTTTGACATTAGTGCTCTGACTAAAGTGTACTAAATCAGACAATAACTCATTTATCAAATGGAATTTCTTTTTCATTACGATAAACCAACTTGACAATCAATTAACTACAAATAAGAAATGTGACAATTTTAAACAAATTATCCCACATCTAGAAAACATAAAGCCTTGGGGGAAGAGGAAACTGCTGCCTGACAGCAATGGGAATAATACATAGTTCCATATCCTTTGAATTTTGCATTGCATGTTTATGTTATCATGACAAAAAATAAGGATCTGAACAAGCCAAAACATCTCATCCACTAAATACTTTATCCTTGGTATAAAATCAATATTCTATGTCTCAAATTTTCCTAAAGTTGATTACTGATACCATAGGGACTAAAATCAAAAGTAGTTCTCCATTTTGATAATAGCTTACAACCAGAAATGAAACAAACATGTAAAAATGCTACTCTCCAAACGTTATTGGATATAATACCTCTGCTCTCCTCAGTTTGCTATAAATATTTCAGAATAAATAGTAAATGCATCAATTTTTCTCTGTGTCTTTTTAAAAAGGCAAGAAATTAAAAGTAGACTGTTACAGATCATCATCTTTACAAACTGATTTTTGCATACATACCCTCACTTGGACATAGAAAATTTAATGAGTATAAGAATATTTAATTTTCACTGGTTCATTTTCTTTGCCTAGAACAACTATGGTATGCTGCTTTTCATTAACTAGACTATTGATAGCTAATAAATAAGAACAAATCTGTAGCATACACACATTAACTTTTTTCCTAAAGTCTACTTAAATAGTGCTTTTCGGGCACTATGTAAAATTGAAAATGCCTGAATCTAGATAGACCTGGATGTAAGAAATATAATCTTTACAGATACTACTATATAATCCGTCCAACAACGCCATTTCTAAAATAGAAACATGTTGAATACAAAACCTCCATCGAAACAGGTCAAGCTTCAATCAGGTCAAAATGAAGAAACAATGTTATAACTAATGATGGAGTAGCCTGAATTCTTATGCTAATAAGAAGAAATGTATAATTACTATTTTGATAGAATAGGATTGATACCAATACAATTTTTAAGGCCAATATTAGTCACAAATATTAACCTGATGTAGTATAGAAAGGAAGCCATAATATTTAAAATGTGTTTTCAAAGGTAAGAAATTACAAAGGGGGAAAAGGTAGGTCTTACATGTTTTATAAAGCAACTAACTAAATAAAATCTACTAATTATAAAGTTTTTTTTCTATTTTGGAGTTATTTTTAAAGCTCTGCTATAAAGCAAAAATTTGAAATTTGTACCCTCAATACAGAATGAAGTCTTTCTCTGCATTCCTTTGACTATCAGGCTAATGATCATTCACAATATAAATGCAAGCCATAAATCTATATTAGAACAAGTTTTCTTGCAAGGCTTCCAGTGCCTTTCTGGTTTTGGCCTGGATAGAAAAACCACAAGAATAGCCTTGCATGCAAAATTCTGGCTTAGCCCTAGAAACTTAGAGGCATACAAGAACTATTCGCAACTACCAAATCTTTCTCAATTCTCCACTGAGGATAAATTTGGTGGGAGGGATAAGAAAGGACAAGCCAAGTATCTAGCTCCAAACCAATCACTAGTATCTAGCATGCCATTAGGCCAAACTCTATTGGCAATAGCAGACATCTTTATTTATCCAGGAAAAATCTGATCATATGATAAAAGCTGGAATTTATGAGAATCCTTGTTCAATCAAATAACTAAATCTATAAATTTATTTCTTACCTTTGGGCTAACGAAATGGTGGTATTCAAATAAAGTTATAATGTCAGGTCTCACACATCTTAATTTTTATTTATCTTTAAACAAAAACAGCAATATCTGATCAAAAGAAAAATCAAAAGAAGAGAAAACAAAGCTGTTTCTCCCTCTTTGGGAAAGAACTTCATAAAATACAAGTAATTCTACACCCTGGGAAAAAAAATTGGTCTCCTAAATGTAATATGTTCTCTTTTATAAAAACAGTACAAACAATTCAAGAGTTCAAATAAAACACTAGCAAGTAGATGCTTTAAAAAAAAAAAATTTAAGTACAGCAATCTAAGCTAGAATATAACATGTTACAATGCTAAAAATTGAAACAATTTCTACCAAAAGGTATTTAAGGCAAATTTGACCTCTTCAGAAAATGTCCAGAAGACAACATTCTAAATAAAACAAAGGTTAGTTAACACACAAATATTAGTATATTAATAATTTTAATCAAGTTTATTTCATAGAAAATTATATAGTAATTCTGCATCATTTTCACTGAAACTAACCTTATATGTGCCTATTAAATTAACACTTCTCTGTATCTGATTCAATACCCTAACATTTAAATATAAGAGGAAGAAAAAAATTATGTCAGAAATATTCTCTTCATAAAATAAGAATGTAGAAAAGTCTGCTCATTCCTTGGTTTCTTTTAAAATAGTATTTATAAGCACTATTCAAGTGCCCAGCACTAAATGGTTTTTGGCATCTGGATTGAAATACCCAGAAATGAAAAAAAATTACCAATTTAGTTATGCTTCGGAAATAAAGACTGCAAAGGAAAATGAGTGTGTGTTCTATATGCCTAGTTGTGGTACATATACCTATAAGGATAAGTTGTTGAATATATTCCACTTAGCCAAATGTGCAAACAAAACACCAACAGAGAAAATAAAGCCTTAGAGTTTGAGGAAAAGATATTAAAAGCTCTCTAGTTTCAAGATGAAGGTGGTGACCAAAAAGGACACAGAAAAAGTATAGTTTAGGCAACCAAAAACAAGCCAACAAACATTTAATACAGCTCTAAATCATTATAGTTTTAATTTACTTGTTGTTTGCACAGAAATATTAAACCAAACTGCATTTTGTTTTTGCCTTTTTTTTTTTTTTTATTGAATCATAGCTGTGTACATTAGCTCAATCATGAGGTACAGTGTGCAGGCTTCGCTTACAATCTGAGATATTTTTATCAACCTGATTGACATAACATTCATGAGATTTTCTCATTTACTATGTGAAAACATTTTTGATCCATATTTAGAAGTTTTCTCCTGACCCTTCAAATATGTACCACACATGTGATCTCATCCTTT
>CAUYON010096173.1:0-11980 GCA_963573935.1 Arctocebus calabarensis
TTTTTTTTTTTTTTTGAGACAAGGGCCTCAAGCTGTTACCCTGGATAGAGTGCTGTGGCATCACAGCTCACAGCAACCTCCAGTTCCTGGGCTCAAGCGAGTCTCCTGCCTCCACCTCCCAAGTAGCTGGAACTACAGGCACCCGCCACAACACCCAGCCAATTTTTTTGGTTGCAGCTGTCATTATTGTTTGGCGGGCCCAGGCTGGATTTGAATCCGCCAGCTCAGGTGTATGTGGCTGGCGCCTTAGGCCATTGAGCCACAGGCACCGAGCTTTCTTTTTTCTCTTTTTTTTTAATTGAGACAAAGTCTCACTTTGTCACCCTCGGTAGAGTGCCATGGCATCACAGCTCACAGCAACTCAAACTCTTGGGCTTAAGTGATTCTCTTGCCTCAGCCTCCCCAGTAGCTGGGAGTACAGGTGCCCATCACAACGCCCAGCTATAAGTTTAGAGATAAGGTCTCACTCTTGCTCAGGCTGGTTCGAACATGTGAGCTCAGGCAATCTACCCACCTCAGCCTCCTAGAGTGCTAGGATTATACGTGTTAGCCACGGCACCTGACAAAAACGTTGTTGCTTTTTTAAGATGAGGTCTTGATGTGTTTAACAAGACTTAATAGTTTGAGGCACACAATTTTGAAAAACAAACTCATATTTTGGAAAAAAGGAAAAGAGGGAGCAAGATTCCAGCCTCGCCCTAGCAAATTGAGACCTCACCCTTTGCTGAGCTTCAGTTGACCCTAATTGTCAACTATCACGTGGCTACAAATGCATGTGAGTCCAAATCTGAGCCAGCAGAGCCACCTTGGGCTCCCAGAAGTGCCACCCAGAGACTTCAGACCCGGGAGGTGTGAGGCACAGCTGTGCAGAGTCAGGGTGGGGTGGGATAGAAACCTGGGGCCAGGAAAAGACGGACAAGTTCCTCTGCAAGCTCAGAACCTCCTCCCAAGTTGCAGTTTCCCCATCTATAAAGTGGAGGTAATTTGGGCCTTTCCAGGTTGAAAAGGAATCAAATGTGACAAAGAAGAAAGATGTTGGGCGGGTGCCTGTGGCTCATGGAGTAGGGCGCCAGCCCCATATACCAAAGGTGGTGCGTTCAAACCCAGCCTTGGCCGAACTGCAAAACAGAAAAATAGCCAGGTGTGGCGGGCGCCTGTAGTCCCAGCTACTCGGGAGTCTGAGGCAAGAGAATCGCCTAAGCCCAGGAGTTGAAGGTTGCTGTGAGCTGTGCGACGCCACGGCACTCTACCAAAGGCAATAAATTGAGGCTCTGTCTCTACAAAAGAAAAAAAAAGAAGGAGAAAGATGTTTATGAACTATCCAGACAACTTGGAGAAAATGTTTTGAAAAAGGCCAAGAATATGGCACCCAGAATACGTTTTGAGAAGCCTTTGGGAGGCTAAGGCAAGAGGATCACTTGAACCCAGGAGTTTGAGGTTGCTGTGAGCTATGATATCACAGCACTCTATCCAAGGCAATAGAGTGAGACTCTGTCTCAAAAAAAGACAAAAGAAAAGAAAGAGGCCAGGCTCTGTGCCTGTAACTCAGTGGCTAGGGCGCCAGCCACATACACCAGAGCTGGCAGGTTCAAATCCAGCCCAGGCCTGTCAAACAATGACAACTATAACCAAAAAGTAGCCAGGCATTGTGGCAGGCGCCTGTAGGCCCAGCTACTTGGGAGGCTGAAGCAAGAGAATCACTTAAGCCTAAGAGTTTGAGGTTGCTGTGAGCCATGACTCCACGGCACTCTACCCAGGGCGACATAGTGAGATGCTGTCTCAAAAAAAAAAAAAAAAAAGAAAGAAAGAAAAGAAAAGAAAGAGGTCAAAACCAAACCAAATGTGAAATAGCCATAAAATGTTCTAGCTCCAGGCCCTGTGGGCAGGTGCTGCTCATGCCTGGATGGCCAGGGGAGAACAGAGGGGCAGAGCCAGCCCTCCCTCAGGAGATCACAGGTCTGATATGGAAAGTGGCACTTGGGGAAATGCCGGGCCATAGGGAGGCAGACTCTGAGTCTGCCAGATTCAGTGTAAACTGTAATTAAACCTAACATCATGATGTATGACTCTACAAACAGCCACCCACACCTACCTAGTTGCACACATGTTCACAGTCATTTGCAATAATATCCAACACTTATTTGGCACCTACCTGTCAAGTTCCTTTCTAAGCGTTTTAAACATACTGATTTATCTATAACCCTTCAACATTCCAATGTGGGAGGAACTATTTTTATCCCTATTTTGCAGATAAGGAAATTTAGGCACAGAGAGGTTAGGTGACTTGCCTGAGATCACACAGATAGTAAATAACAGTGCTGGACTCAAACACAGGCTGCAGGGTCCATACAGGTAGGCACCAGCTAAGATGCACCTTTGAAAAAAGCTGCCATGTGACCTTCAGCACGAGCTCAGGGGAGAGGGTGGGGTCACAGCTACCTCCATCACATTGCAGGCTTTCTCTTATTAGGCTCGGAAAGGTTAACCTACTTATCCACAAGCTGGTGAGAAAGAACCTAGACCCACTGGCCCCAGTCCAGGCTCCTTCCTTGACCCCATAGTTATCTGTACCCCACAGAGCTGGAAACAAGATGGCCCAGAGTACAGGAAAGGGCCCTGAGCCAGTAGGCAGCCTCTGATGCCCACCCAGACTGTGCCCTCTCAGAGGCTCAGCTTCCCTCCCCGCACCACACAAGGGCTGGACATGCTGCTTGCTGAGGACACCTTCCAGCTTGGCACACTGGCTCCCATCGCCTCCCCTCACTTCTGCTCTGGGCCCTGTCAGGAGCCTCCCCAGAGTCTAGACCCTGCCATACCTGATGAAGAGGGTGCACAGGAAGAAGACGATGAGCCCCACAATGCTTGGGGCGTCCCACCACTGAGTCTCATAGTCCTTAGGGCCTGCTGTGTGGTTGCCGAGCACGGTGGGCAGGTGAGGGTTGCATTTCTGGTCTGGAGATGGAGAACAGTCACTCTCCAGCCCATACGGGCAGGTTCTGGGTAGCCTGGTAGCTCTGGGGATGGCCAGAGAGCTGACCCAAATGGATGGACAGACACATAGCCATCCACGTCCCAGCAACAGAGCGCCTAGCAGACAAAATGCCCAAGAGGCAACTCTGGAAACAGATGGTTCTCCCACCTCCCAAGAGGACTCAGTCTCTGACTGGGATGGAAGTCCTGTGAAGTTCTGGCACCTGTGAGGGTGCCCAGCCCCTGGGCGGGTCAGTGCTGACCTAGGAACAAACCCAGGCATCCTTGAGTCCGAGCTGTACTCACCAGGGATGCTGGATAGGGCCAACCAGGTGACGAACATGGTGTAGAGTGTGATGACCGAGGCTTGCAGCAGGCCTGAGTTGGGTTGGGCATCCTGGCAAGAGCCGTTCATCAGTAACACTCCCACCCGGCCCACTCACACCAACCAGAGGACCTCAGAAACCACCTCCTACCCCCGGGCCATCCCACCCCACCCTACTTTGGAAAACACACCAGGCAGAACACCCACCATACACCCCACATTCCCAAAAGTGGAGTCCTACATCTTCTTTCCCTTAGCACCCTTCGGATTATCAGGCTTTCTCCCCTGCTGAAAACACTTCAAGGGCATCTTATCACACGCTGCATTAAAGCCTCTCTGGGATACCCCCACCTTCATCTCCACCTGCTGCACTGCCACACCCCTCCCTGCAGATGAACAGCCTCCTCTCCACCCACAGAACCTGCCAGGCCCTCTCCTACCTCAGGGCCTTTGCACTTGCTGTGCCCGCTCCCTGCCATTCTTTCCCAGCATTCTGCATAGGAAGCCCCGCCTCAGCATCTAAACAAGACCCCCAACAGGGTGCTGAGAACCCTGAGGACAGCAACCCTGCCCGTGCCAACCCACCTACCTTTTAGCTCACACATTCATTTTCCACACAGCACTTACTCAAAATGACTTCATCCAGCCTCCTCTGTGTCCTTCTCACCCTCACCACACATGCACTTAAAATACTAATCTAAACCACGTGATTAACAGCACAGGCTCAGAGTCAGCCTGCCAGGGTCCAAACCCCAGCGCCACTGCTTACTAGTCATGTGACCTTGTAAGCCTCAGATTCCTAATGTGTAAAGTGGGAATGATGATGGTGTGAGGACCAAATGTAGATAGAAGTCAACTGCTTGCTAGGCTATTGTTATTATTCCTTCTCCTCTTCCTCACACCTTATTCCCAACATCTAGAAGAGGGCCTGGTGGGCTGGGATTGCCTAAGCTCACAGGTTTGAGACCGGCCTTGAGCCAGAGTAAGACCAACTCCCTCTAAAAACAGCTGGGAGTTGTGGTGGGTGCCTGTAGTCCCATCTACTTGGGAGGTTGAGGCAAGAGAATTGAGTGAGACCAAGAGTTTGAGGTTGCTGTGAGCTGTGACGCCACAGCACAGCACTCTTCCAAGGGTGATGAAGTGAGACTCTGTCTCAAAAAAAAAAAAAAGAAGAGGGCCTGGTATATAGTAGGTGCTCAGGAGGAATTTCCTAAATGAATACTGATTACTATGTGACCTGGGAAAGAGGCATCACCCTCTCTGAGCTTCAACTTTCCCATTGGGAAATGAGGCTCTGACTGAAAAGAGAGGTTCCCAACCTTTCTGCTAAAGACCCCGAAAGACTACCTAAGCTACCTTTGAGACCCCTGGTGTGCTGAGATCCCAGACGTGAAGTACCCCTGGGTTCACAAAGTGGTCCGGTGATACTTTCTGAGAACAATTACTTTGGGAGCCCCCACCCATTATTCCAGACAGTCTGAGACTGGGAACTGTGGCATTACACCTTCCAACACCACTTCTTGAGTCGCCTAGGAGTTCTCACTCAGTGACTGTCCCTAATGTGTTCTCTTGATTTGCACGAAAACAAAAATGACAACAATAATAACTATAATAATGGCTAATGATTGATGGATATTTATATGCAGGCATGCAAGTTTTCACAATCAGGACCACAATCCTAAGAACAACTTCAAATAATAAGTCTTATGAATCCCACTTTAATATTTGAAGAGATAGAAGCACAGAGAGGTTAAGGCGCTTCCCCAAAGACACCCAGTACAGCTCTAACCCAGGGAGGCTGACCTGGGAGCCTACACACTTAGCCCGAGCCCCTGTGACTGACAGCCCCTGCCTGAGGACTCAGGTCCCTACAAGAAGTCCCACCCACCCAGGGGTCAGGCCCCAGTGGGGGGAGACAGACATGCTCACCTGGACCTTGGGCAGGACAGCGATGATGGACACGCAGAAACACAGGACGAGGTTGAGGCTGATGAAGACCTTGCCCTCATGGCAGGTGCCAGGCTGGGTGTAGTAGATGAACAGCAGCACCACGGCCGCAATCGACAGGGAATAGAAGAGGAAGGTAAAGAAGAAGAGGCCTGCAGGGGAAAGGCACGGAGGGGTGGGTCAGGGCAGGAGACACAGAGACCCCTGTTCCCTCACCAGGCAGCCCTCTCCCTCTCTGGGCCTCAGCTTCCTCATCTGAGGGATGACATCAGGGTTTCTCACCAACACCTTTGTGAACTGTTGCTCCACCCTGGCCTGAAATGATTGGCTTGCTAAACTAAGGAAACGGTAACAATGGCTGTAATGAACACAGACGGTCTGGCAGCAGGTGAGCTGTAACAGGTACACCCTGGCCTGCCGAAGACCCGGTGTCTACTCCAGGACGAGTTGAGGGAGTGTGAAAATCCACGTGAACAACACCCACGTGAGCCTTCCTTCTGGATATATTTGGAAAAATGAAAGAGACATGGGGACTCCCTTTGCCACTAGATATCCAAGACCAGGTGTCACTTGAGCTGGAGCAGGGCACCATGGAACGGGCCTTACACACTGCGAGCTGTGCCTGGTCTACCCTGCAGAGACCCCTCTAGGCTGTTCTGAGTCAGCTGTGCTCTGATCCCCCTGAGTTACCCCGCAAGCCCCCCAGCTCTTATCCATCTTCAGAGACTCCCTCGTTCCTCAGGCAGCCCCACCTGCCCAGGTTTGGGTCCCTGTGGGAGGCACCGACCTCCGTACCAGGCGCGGGAGTCACGTTCCTCAGCCTTGCCAAGCCACTGCTGGTTCCAGGAGTGGGCGAAGTCAATGAGTAGAATCAGCTGGATGAGGATGAAGAGGAAGGAGCCCACGACGCCGAAGTAGAACCAGACTGGTGGGGAGAGAGGAGTGAGGCAGGAGGTCTGGCCGTGGGGAGAGCAGCTGGGGGGCTGGGGTCAGGCACACTCCCCGCGCTCTCCCTGTCACTCACACGGACTCCCCCAGGAAATGCAAGTGCCTCAAGAGACAATTGCCCTAGCTTTGCACATAGATGTGCACAGGGTAGCAGGGTGTGAGTTAGGTCCCCGCCCATACCCCCTGAGCTGCCCAAAGGCCACAGGCTAAGCACCACAGTGCTGTCTCATGGGTGTTGGCAAGGACCCAGCCAGTCGCCTGGGATCCTTGTGCCAGGGCAATCAGCAGCCCCACCACAGCCCTCAGGCCTGAGGCCCCACCTGCCTCCATGGTACCCCCCGGGCCCTCTCCCCAAGCCCGCCTACTCTCGGAAAAGGAGCCGTCGGGGATGTAGAAGGCACCCACGGTGATGCCCACAAGAATCAGGAACTTGAAGAACCAAAATCTGTGGTGGGAGGACAGGAGAAGGGACATGGAATGAGCAGGGGCAGGGAGCAGGAAACCAGACCAGCCCTGGCCCCAGAACCCCCACCCCAAAGAGCTGACACTGCGAGAGGGGAGGATGGACTTTTTGATGGTCTGGTGGGAAAGTCTATCCTGGCCCTAGAAAAAAGGCAGAGGGAAGGCCCAAGCAGGGTGAAGGTGATCTTCCAAGTTCCAGCTACTACTGTGTCACTAAAGTGCTGTGTGGACTTAGGCGGAGCTTTATTCCCTCATCCAAGAAATGGATGAATAACTAACGGGCTCTTCTCTGTGCTGTCCTGTCCTGGCTTTAGGGGCTCCTGAGTCTGAGCTGGGGTCTGGAGATCCCTGGAGACAGACAGAGGAGGGGTAACGCTGCTGGGGGAGGGGCCCAGAGTGCTGGCAGGCACCTGTCCCTCACCCATTCTGGACGGCGGCCCTGGGGTCCTGGCTGCTGCGCACGCAGATCATTAACAGGGTGAAGAGGAAGAAGAAGGCTGCCGTGGCAAAGCTCATGCGGTAGACGGCACGGTAGCCAAGCAGGGAGCCACAGTCAATGTGGCCCTGCAGGACAGGGGTCCCAGTCCCCTCATCACACACCCAGGGCAGCTGTGGAAACAGAAGGAATGGCTTGATAGCCTCACCCCACACAGAACCCTGGCAGCTTCCTTTATAAACTGATCCTGACTCCGCCAAGGCTGGCCAAGGAGGCGCACCCAGCAGGGGCAAGGCCATTCCTGGAGCCTCAGGAACACACTGCAGGGTTTCCTGAAGTGAGCTCCACCCACCATGCACCACCAACATCAGAACCCTCTGAGATGCTTGGGGAACACAGATCTGGAGGCCCTTCTCCTATGGAACAGATCCTCTGAGGTCCTTCCAAGTCGGCTCTCCTCTGATCCCTAAAGTCTGCTAATTTGCACTTCTACGAACTCCCCAGGGATCTGCACCATGATACACACCAAAATGTGAGAACGACTGGCTACATGTCCCCCCCAGGTCTGTGCCAGGCTATAAAATGCAAAGATGGAAGGAAGAGTCAGGAGCCCCAACCTGGGCTTGGGCATTAGAGGGAGGAGAGGTTGGACTTGGTGCCTCACACTTGTAATCCCAGTACTTCAGGGGGCCGAAGCAGGAGGATGGCTTGAGGCCAGGAGTTCCAGACCAGGGCAATATGGTGAGACCCTGTCTCTATAAAATACTTAGAGCATGGTGGCCGGTGCCTGTAGTCCCAGCTACTTGGGAGGCTGAAGCAGGAGAATCACCTGAGCCCAGGAGTTTGAGGCAGCAATAAGCTATGGTCATGCCATTGCACTCCAGCCTCCACAACGAGCAAAACCCTATCTCAAAAAGAAAAGAAAGAGGGAGGGAGAAGAGCATCCCTAGTCTGGGGCTAAGGGGGCAATAATGGCTAATGAGATTATCCAAGAGACTCTACAAATGCAAATAATCTAACCTAATTGTGGCCTGGCGTGGAGACTCATGCCTGTAATCCTAGCACTCTGGGACGCCGAGACGGGTGGATCACTTGAGCTCACAGGTTGGAGACCAGCCTGAGTAAGAGCAAGACCCTGCCTCTAAAAATAGCCAGGCATTGTGGCGGGCACCTGTATTCCCACCTACTCAGGAGGCTGAGGCAAGAGAATTGCTTGAGCCCAAGAGTTTGAGATTGCTATGAGCAATAATGACGCCCCGGCACTTTACTGAGGGTGACAAAGTAAGACTGTCTCAAAAAGAAAAAGAAAGAAAGAAAGAAAGAAATCTAACCTAATTGTATGTACCCTCACACCAATCTGAAATTAAAAACAAGAAAAAAAAAAAGATTTTCCAAAGGGATTATGGCTTCTGAGAAACAAGAATCCCTGTGCTTCCTCCCATTTCCAACAACCTCAGATCATCAGTGTGCCCGAACACTCCTGCCACCTCTTCTTAATAGCTGGAAACCCTAGCCTGGCTCCTCTAAGAGCCAGGAAGAAGTAGGGATCCCTCCCCAGAGGAGTCCCGAGGACTGCTCCTCCACCCACTCCACCCGAGGCCACTCACCTTGTAGAGCTGACTCTCTATGCCAGGGCTTAGCATGATGATGGACACCAGCACCCCCAAGAAGAGGAAGATAGTGAAGATGACTCGTGTCACGGTAGAGTTGCGGCTGGCAGGGCAGCAGCCACACAGGATGCATGGGGCAGAGCCACAGAGGCATGACGCCTGCAGGAGGGCAGGAGGCCACCGGTTACTCTCTGCAGCTCCCCTCCCCCACCCACGCACACAGCACCCATTCAGTGTCTCCAAATCTGTCCTGAGCTGGCCAGAGCACACTCATCCCCAGATGTTATCCCACTTAACTTTCAAACCCAAGGGGGAGGCTGAGGAAGCCAAGCCTGGAAGAGGTTCATTCATACACATATAGGGTCACACAGCCAGTAAGTCACAGAACCCAGATTCCAGCCTGGATCTATCTCAAGTAGAGAGAAAGATCAGAGTGAAAACCTTGGTTATACTCTTTCTTACTTATAAGAAGGCAGAGTGGTTAAAAAAATTAAAAAACCAGAAGGCAAGTTGTTACTGATTACCTGTATGATCTTTTTTTTTGGAGACAGAGCCTCAAGCTGTCACCCTGGATAGAGTACTGTGCCATCACAGCTCACGGCAACCTCCAATTCCTGGGCTCAAGGGAGTCTCTTGCCTCTGCCTCCCAAGTAGCTGGGACTATAGGCGCCCGCCACAACGCCCAGCCATTTTTTGGTTGTAGCCGTCATTGTTGTTTGGCGGGCCTGGATTTGAACCCGCCAGCTCAGGTGTATGTGGCTGGTGCCTTAGCCCGTTGAGCCACAGGCGCCGAGCCTACCTATGTGATCTTATACAACTCATTCAACCTCTCTGAACCTGAGTCCTCTCCTATAAATCAGGAGTCACAATGGTACCTACTCACAGCAATTGTGAGGAGGAAGTAGAAATCTACATTGTAACCCCCTCAGACTCCTCTCTTTTCCCTCTCCCCACTTAGTTTTTCTCCATGGGACTTACTATCACCTCATAGCCTTTATTTATTTATTTTTTTTGTAGAGACAGAGTCTCACTTTATCGCCCTCGGTAGAGTGCCGTGGCGTCACACAGCTCACAGCAACCTCCAACTCCCGGGCTTAGGCAATTCTCTTTCCTCAGCCTCTCGAGCAGCTGGGACTACAGGCGCCTGCCACAACGCCCGGCTATTTTTCTGTTTTGCAGTTTGGCCGAGGCTGGGTTTGAACCCACCACCTTCATCATATGGGGCCGGCGCCCTACTTGCTGAGCCACAGGTGCCACCCTCATAGCCTTTATGTTACATCTTACTTACATTGGCCTCCCCTTTCTAGCAGGTGGGGATTTTTGTGTTTTGTTCACTTGGGTATTCCCAGAAATTGAAACAGTGCCTGACACATAGTATGACTTTAGGCACCATCTGTTGAACGAATATAATACAAAGTGTTTGGCACAGTACCAGACACATACTAAGACCTCAAAAAGCAGCAAGAAGCCAGGTGTGGTGGCTCTGGTGGCCCATGCCTGTAATCCTAGCACTCTGGGGGGCTAAAGTGGGTGGATCACCTGAGCTGAGGAGTTTGAGACCAACCTGAGGAAGAGCAAGACTCAGTCTCTACTAAAAATAGAAAAATTAGCTGGGCGTCGTGGCAGGCACCTGTATTCCCAGCTACTTAGGAGGCTAAGGCAAGAGAATCACTTGAGCCCAACAGTTTGAGGTTGCTGTGAGCTATAACACCAAGGCCACCTTGGGTAGAGTGAGACTCTGTCAAGAAAAGAAAGAAGATGGTGGGTAGGGGAATGACAGATCAGGGAGAGGGGAGGAGGGAAAGGGTTGGGGGCTCATGATGTATGGCACACTTCTTGGGGGTGGGACACAAATATGAGACTTTACTGGCTCCACGCCTGTGGCTCAACGGGCTAAGGCGCCAGCCAAGTACACCTGAGCTGGCGGGTTCGAATCCAGCCCAGGCCTGCCAAGCAACAATGATGGCTGCAACCAAAAAATGGCCGAGCATGGTGGCGGGCGCCTGTAGTCCCAACTGCTTGGGAAGCTGAGGCAGGAGACTCGCTTGAGCCCAGGAATTGGAGGTTGCTGTGAGCTGTCTCCAGGGTGGCAGCTTGAGGCTCTGTCTCAAAAAAAAACACAAATATGAGATTTTACCTAACAAATGCAATCAGTGTGACCTAATTCTTTGTATTCTCGATGAATCGCAAACAATAAAAAAAGAGAAGGAAGAAACGACGAAAGGAAGGAAGGAAAGATAAAGGAAAGGAAAGGATAGAGAGAAAGATCAGTTGAACAAATAGGATGGAGATTTCCAGCTCTCAAGCTACACCAGTTTAGGGCAGCAGGTGGCGGTTGAACACTTTCCCTCTCCATAGTCCTAGGCCCCAGCTGGAATCAATGCTTCCCCTGAGCCCCAGCTCCAGTCACTCAGGGGTCGGTGATGCCACATCATTCATAGCTGGTGCCCCTGAAAAGGAGCTTCAGCCCTCTAGTTGCCCAGTCCATAGCCCAGTATTTGAAGAAACAGGGCTCATATTCAGAATCTGCTGATAAACCACCTCCTCCTAGACAGCCCCAACTACTCACCTGGGTATTTAAGAGCCTAGAAAGCAAAAGACACAAGTCCCGCCCTCCTGGCACTCCCATGAGCAGGAAAGGCACTAAATAAATAATGACACATGTCATGACAAGTGCTGAGAACATGCACCCAGGCCACATGAGTGCTAACAGGGCCTTGGGGATGTGGTGGGTTAGGGAAGTCCTCCTCGATGAGATGTCATTTAAGCTGACAGCAGAGTGGGATAAAGAGGCACTGCTTGACCAGGGGGAGGAAAGAAAGTTCCAAGTAAAGGAGGGTCTGGGGCAGCCAGGGGCTGAAGCATTTGAGGAACAGAAAGAAGGCCTTTGTGGCCAAAATGTGAGTGGGCACTGGCTTGGCGCCTGTGGCTCAATGGGTTAAGGCGCCAGCCATGTACACCTGAGCTGGTGGGTTCAAATCCAGCCCAGGCCCACCAAACAACCACAGCTGCAACCAAAAAATGGCCGGGCGTTGTGGCGGGCGCCTGTAGTCCCAGCTACTTGGGAGGCGGAGGCAGGAGACTCGCTTGAGTCCAGGAGTTGGAGTTTCCTGTTAGCTGTGATGCTATGGCACTCTATCCAGGGTGAAAGCTTGAGGCTCTGTCTCAAAAAAAAAAATGTGAGTGGGCACTGAATGGTGAGTGTGAGGTCAGGTAGGCTGACAAGGTCAGACCACACAGGGACCAGCAGCCAGGGGCAGAAGCCTGGTTTTCATTCCAAGA
>CAUYON010096174.1:0-28363 GCA_963573935.1 Arctocebus calabarensis
CCCAGCTACTCGGGAGGCTGAGGCAAGAGAATCGCTTAAGCCCAAGAGCTGGAGGTTGCTGTGAGCAGTGTGACGCCACGGCACTCTACCCAGGGCGATAAAGTGAGACTCTGTCTCTACAAAAAAAAAAAAAAAAAATGAGCAATGTGTCAGAATGGGGACTGAGAAGAATAATGATACTTGCTCTCATCTATGAGTTCTCTCAAAAGCAGGAATAAGTAGAGAGAAGCATGAATAGTAAGACCACACGCCAGACCTACAATCCTTGAGAAGAATGTCTACTTAGCTCAGGGGATGGAAAGCCAGTCCCTACATTATGGTTTCAGAGTGTAAAGGGATGTGTAAAGTCTGAGATAGAATAGAGTTCTGGAAGCTGCCGAATAGTATAATAAAAACAGCCATCCCTCTACTGCTTACCCAAGATATGGAGAACATGGGCGAAAGAGAAGCCTCCATATCAGTGAGTTTCAAACCATGAAATGTTTGCAGGAAAGAAAGTGGCTTTAGCTTAGGCAAAAAGACAGAGGATGTGCTTCAGAAAAAAAGGGAGACTATACAAGAATTTGTTGACAAGGAAAGAAAGAGGGTTTAAAAGACACAATGGAGAGGATTAGAAGGTGGTTCTGTTTCTCAGGGTTTAGGTGTAAATAGGCAAAATACTCAAATAGTTTCATTGAAGGAGATTTAATGAAAGGACCATTTACAGAGGTCTTGGTAAGGCTCAGGAAACCAACAATAGATGGTGAGGTCCTTATAACTAGCATTACTGGGGACCCCCTATCCCATAGAACAGAAGGGGAAAGGGAAGCAAATGGTGTTAGTGAACCTGGAAAGAGTTGAAACCATAGGAGAGGGGCCCCAGGAGAAACTGTGTGGTAAAGGATCACAGCTACCGTGAGACGCAGAGCAGCACAGGGAAGGAGAGGGGTCTCACTTTCCCCCCAAGTCCTGTCCCCCTCTGGTGACTCCATCAGCTACACACAACCAGGAGAGCCCAGCTAATGCTGCCCACAGGGGCTGATGTCCTGGGGCTCCGGGCAGAACACAGAGGGGGGAAGATTGGTTGTGCAGGGAGGTGGGAGGGTAGAGGACACTCACAGTGGGGGCGTCATGGGAAGGAGAATATCGAGCTAAATGAGTTTAGGACAGACTAGCCTAGGAGGGAGCATGAGCCAGAGAAATACAGAAGCAGTGGACAGAGGGCCTGTGCATGGCTGGAGATTGGGAATGATGGCCAAAAAGAACTCTCTTGGTCCACAATGAGGGGTGTTTTTGTGGATCTGTGCATACATATTAATGGCAATTAGAACCGACCTTACTCATCGGCAAGGCTTGGTAACGTCTATGTTTGATTCCCAAGAAATCCCAGATGACTGCTTATCCATACCATTCCAGATACGCAATTTGCTTACTACAAGAAATTTCTGTAGTAGGAAGCAAACCCTAGTATTCTCTAGATAAGTTCAGATATGAGGCTTAAATCCAGTTCAATAAACATTCCTCATGTAAGCTTAGAGCTCCTTATGAAATCAGCTTTCGATAGGAGAGTGTTCGAGGTACCTGGGGTGATTAATGGGGACATTGTGGGACAGAAAATGAGGGCACCAATTGTCAAGGCAGTTGGCCCCAAATAAACTGCCTTTTTCATAGCACCACAAGGGGTGTGTGTTCACATCCCTCCACCCCCACCTCCCATTTCCTGCCTTTCTTCCCTCCCCTGCATTGGAACAAATGTACTGATCAAAGAAGGAAACTGGCTATAATTTTATGTTTTTTGACATCCCTTTTCCCTGTTTTCATTACTTTTTTAAGCAGTCACAACCCAGAGGATTCCAAGCAGGACACATATGACAACAATAGCATCACACAAGGGATGCCTCATTAAACCCACCCCTCCTGGGTCCCAGGACGTAACTACCACCTCCCTTAACCTTCTCACCACCCACCCAATTCCACTTGAAACACCTGTCTTTTAGAGGAGATTTTGTAGAGAGAATGTTTGTGTTTTCTGGAGGATTTTCTTTTCTTTTTTTTTTTTTCTGTGGTTTTTGGTTTTGTTTTTTGAAGAAAGACAAAACAAAACTCTAGTAGGGTGGAAGACAAAAGCCCAAAGAAAGTGATTAATATCATTGCTACTAATTTTCCACAAGCACTTGTCGGCACAGCAGTGAGCCAACTCAGACGGTGCCAAAAGTAATCTTGAAATTCTCTGGCATCTCACTCCAGCAATAAAACACAGATTTATGTGGTGCAGATCATAATAGAAGATGGAATAAAATCATCCTAGATGACTAAATCTCAGTGTTTCTGGTCGGGGAGCTTAATAACTGAATTCTTCATCCCCCTAGGGACTGCTTAGCCATTTGTTTTCATTTCTGACATTTTGTTAGAGTTAAATCATCAGAGGTGCTGCCCTGCTTCCTGCTCCAGGCCACAGAGATCGGGGTGCTCCACTATGGGGTAAGGAAACCACTTCTAGGTCCCACTCTGTCACCCCTAGCTCTGGGACCTGAAGCAAGTTGCCCCCATTAAAAACACCACGATTGTCTTGCACTCCACTTTCGAATTTCTTCCAAGCTCACTCAAAGCCTAGCTCTTTGTACTTCCTGGTTTCTCCGCCCTGTTTGGTCCTGTATCAACGTTCCTGGTCTTCGTTAGCCTATTTGGAGCCTCGTATAAGCTACTTGGAAAAGAAAATACTTCCAGAACCTAAATTACTTACAAAACTACTTTTAATTTGGTTTCATCATTGAATGTCAGTGGAAGTGATCTTGGTGCATTTGCGAGCATGTCTTCTGCTATGAAGTGGACAAGGTTCTTTATCTCTCCCTTTGTTCTACATTTTTCCATCTTTTCTACCCATGTCTTTTCATCTTCCTTCTTCCTCTCTTTTCTGACCCCTGACAACTACCTGAACCTATCTCTGACACCCACAGGCACTGCTTCCTTGCCCGGTGACACTCAGAGATAAAGAGGACACTCATCACTTTGCACAGTGTCAGGTCAAAGTTGTGTTAAATCTCCCCGGAGCAGTTTAAAGCAGTTTCTATCTGTAGCCTGCACATATGTGGGGATGAGCTGGGACATGTAAAACCACATGCAGCTACAGCTAAGGGACTGTAATGGAGAACTTATCTGGAGGGAAATTGTGAAAACTTTTGAAGGCATTTCAAGACTTTAAACTTCAAAACTTTTCAAGACTATTCTCCTTGTGCTCAAAGCAAAAATAGATTGTAAAACCCCCAGCAAAGTAGCAGTGAGAAAAAGCAGCTCTGTCCTGTATTGGGTAACAGCTGGTAGCAACACATCTGACTTTCAACCCCGACAAGGAATGCTCTTATAAATATGAAAAAGACAAACCAAAAACCTATAGACACCCCACTGATGAAGAGACTCCTCCACAAAGTTTAAACATAGGGCAAATGGACGAGGACGAGGTGAAGACAGGGAATTCCCCAGAGAGCTTTCTTTAGTCCTTGTACTCAAAGGAGACTTTCAATGTTCCACAAATGCATGTCAGAGACAGACTGAGGTGAGAGCAGGAATACCACACATGCACAGAGAAGGAAAAGCTAGGACAAAACAAGGAAGAAGATTTTCTCTTAATAACATTGGTTAAGCATCTCCTGATGTAGAGAGATGGGAAATAACACCAATCACAGTGATATTAGACATGCTTATATGTATGTATATATGAGTGTGTGTGTGTAAAGAATAGCGTTTTTGTGCTATTCTTATTTGTGCTATATCTATTTGGACACACACACAATCATTATCATTTGGGGACTAGTTCCCGAGCCCCTCTTGAATACTAAAATCCACACATGCAAAAAACAAAAAGAAACTTCAATTTAATATACTGAAAAAAATGGTCATTTTTTAAAAAAATCTATTATATTCTTAATAATTTCAAAAAATATGGGACATGATTATGAGAAGGACTTTAATAAATGCAATCAATGTAACTGAATTCTTAGTACCCTCAATGAATCCCAAACAGTAAAAAAATTTTCAAAAAACCTAAAAATAAAAAAATAAAATACACAGATGTCCAAGTCCCTTATATAAAATGGCATAGTACACACATATTCTCCTGTATACTCGAAATCATCTCTAGATTACATATGATACCTAAGATAATGTGACAGCTACATAGTCATTATATTGTATTTTTTATTTGTATTATATTTACTGAGTTTTTTTCCTAAATATTTTTGATTCATGGTTGGTCAACTGTGAGGTGCAGAACCTACAGATAAGGACAGCCAACTGCATGACTGTGTGTGTATATATACATGACTGTGTGGCTCTGTGTGTATACACCTGAATAGATTTGAGCTGGGTGTAGTGGCTCATACCTATAATCCTAGCACTCTGGGAGGCTGAGGCAGGTGGGTGGCTTGAGCCCAAGAGTTCTACACCAGCCTGAGCAAGAGCAAGATGCCATCCCTACTAAAAATAGAAAACTAGCCAGACATTGTGGTGGGCACCTGTCATTTGGGAAGCTGAGGCAAGAAGAACTCTTGTGCCCAAGAGTTTGAAGTTGCTGTGAGCTATGATAATAAACAGCACTCTATCCAGGGCAACAGAGTGAGACTCTGTCTCAAAAAAATAAATAAATAAATAAGAGGTTTGTATAACTTTTTCAGGTATGGCTGAGAAGTACCTGAATTTGGTACTTCAACTGGCCAAACTGGCAATTGAAGTCAAGATTCTGGTAACCTTAAGTTGGCAATACCCTCTGCGATGTAATGCAAATACATTTGGTCTTTGTCTCCAGTTCCTATCCCAGGGCACCTAAAACCCTCGTGCTTCAGTCCATTTTCTGTTCTTCTAACAGAATACCTGAGATGAGACTAGGTAATTCATAAAAAAAGAGGTTTATCTAGCTCACAGTTCTGGCCACTGGGAGGTTCAGGGAGTGTGGGGGTGAGGGCCTGCTGTTACTTCCTAGCTTGGGCGGAAAATGAAAAGGAAAGCCAGCCTCTGAATATGATATAATTCCAGCATAAAAACCCCAGAATAACAAGGTTTGGGAAATTGGGGGGTTGTGGCACCTAGAGAGGGCCTATGGCACTGTGCCCCTCCCCCAACCCTGCCCCCACACCTTGATCTCCTACATAACTCTTCACCTGGCTATTCATTTGTATACTATATAGCATGCCAATAGCCATAATTATAGTGCTTCTCTGAGTTCTGAGCATTATTCTAGCAAATTATTAAACCTCAGGGGTGGTCATGGGAACCTTCAAATGTTCGATTCACCAGGCAGAAGTCCCTCCTGGGACTTGCGGGGCTCTGCCGTGAGAGCAGCCTGAACCCATAAGCTGTGGGAGCTCATGTAACTTCAGATAGCGTCAGAACCAGCTGGTATGAGAGAGGCAGGGATGGAAAAACTCCATCCCAGTCCCTAACAAATGGAATCATGTTTTTGCTTTCTAATAGGCTGGTAGAGTAGGTGAAGCTGTGAGGTGGCCTCAGATGCCCAGCCCAGTCTGCCCACCCTGTGAAACCCTCTCCTTTACTATGAGCAGAAACTGGGGGAAGGGTGGGGTTTTACCCTGGTGAGTAGGTAACATTATTTAGCACAAGTAAAAGGATTATGTATATGTAATTAAAATTCTTAGTCAATTCACTTTAAATTAATCAAATGGGAGATTATCCTTCATAAGCCTGACCTAATAAGAAAAGTCCTTTAAAAGAGGCTCTAGAAGTCAGAAGGAAGAAGTCTGAGATTCTCCCTCTGGCCTTGAAATCATAAGCTGCCATGCTGTGAGAGCATCTATAAGGTGAGGAACTGCATGGCCTGGAGGACCTGAGAACAGCCCCAGCTAACAGACAGCAACAGACCAGGGGCCTCAGTCTTACAACCACAAGCAATTGAATTCTGTCACCAACCTCGGGGAACTCAAGAAAGGACCCTGAGCTCTAGAGCGCAACTCAACCCAGCCAATACTTCACTGTAGTCTTATGAAATTTGAAGAAGAGGTCCCAGCTAAGATGCACTCAAACTCCTGACCCACAGAAACTGTGAGTCATTTCAACCTGCTCAGTTTGTGACAAGTGGTTACGGAGCCATAGAAAACAAATACAGCCACACATAATACATACTGCACATGTACAGTGCTGCCCAGGCTTTTTCATGATGTCGTCATCAACAGAGAACATAACCAAAGCTTTTGACAGGTGCTTGGCAAAGTGATTTGCACATTATATATGATTTATAACTTTGTGGTTGAATTGATATGTCACTGTCATGGATTACAAGACAGCATTAGGAAAATGCTACTATGATTTACCTCAGCCCTTTAACACATTCCACTTTTAAAATGGGTATTCCTTGTAATATGATAACTTAATATATACCATTACTTAAAATATTATTTTCAAAACAAGAAACAAATTCCACATATGACCCCTGAAGATCTATGGTTTGAGATTTTCAAATTTCCCGAGTCATTTTTGGTCTCTTATCATAAAGTAACAAAATAGCAGCTATGACTCAGTTAAAAATACTCAGCCAATTGCAATTCTAACTTCTCTGTTGAAGGGTGGGACCAGCAGCCTTAGCATAGAATCCTGATATAATAGGAGCCACAACGGATTCAAGCACAAATGTTGACGTCAGAATGATAGCAAAGAAGTAAGCTCAACTGCGGTCTAAGGTGTCCATTATTGTCCCCAACTTCTCTTCTAAGTCCTCTACCACTAACTGGCCTGAGTCCAAAGCAGAGGGACAAATGTTTCCTGGTCATCTTTTCATCCCACTCCCCTCATGCACATTCTACACACACTTGCTATATTCCTATCGTTTTCTGTTTTCCTCATGTGTCAACACTTAGATAATGGGAAAGGTTCACAACTCTCACAAGCATAGGAAAATCAAACAAGGTAATGGATGTGAAATTGTTTTCCAATGAGAAAAGACTTCCATGAATACAGAAAATGATTTTTTAATGAGTAACTATTTTATAGAACAATAGAAACTCAGCATTAAGAATTTTTCAGATGCCAACCAAATATTTGCATCTCTTTTCCAATACCCTATATTCATTCATTCATTCACCAAACATCCATAGCACACCAACAAAGACCACCCTTTCAAGAGGCTTCTAGGGTATCTTCCCATGATAAGGAACTCATTGTTTCCTGTGCAACGTCATTCCACTTGGAGCAGCTCTAATTGTCAGAGACTTCTCCTGGTGAATAAAAAAAGCCTCAGTGTCCTCAGCAGGAACTAGGTTCTGGGAGTGAAAAGTAAAGTGTCAAGCAGTGCTTGGCCACTAGCTGGGAGGTATGATTCACACACTCAAGGGTAGTGTCTTCGTGGTGTGTGTAACTGATGAAACGTACTCAGAAGAACTGAAAGAAACAAGGAAGTCTTCACAGAGGAAGAACTTAAATGGAGTAGTAAATGTCAGCCAGAACGTGAGGAGTGGGAGGGCAATTTTAGATGAGATGAACAAAAGGAATAAAAGCTTGGAATGCAGTCATGGGAAAAGGGATACGTGTTTGACAGCAGCGAAGGGTCCCAAAAGCTTGACAAAGGAGTTTGAAATTGATATGATGGGAACCAGGAAGCCTCAGAAGGTCATGAAAGCAAGAGGACTTTTTATCTGAACAGCAAATGGATGTTCTTCACCCAGAAGAGAAAAATAGGGAAAAGAATAGCGCAAGTCCAAAGCAGGCTTTAGGCAAAAGGCCAAATCCAGAGAAGAAGGATTTGAAACAAGACCAAAGCCTGTGGTTGTGAGTCAACTGTTACTTGTTTTACAAATTTGTCTGAGGGAATTGCCAGAAGCAAGTGGCCTTCTGGTCACCTGTTCCTTTGTGCTGTGTGGCTTTTGAGATTTGTATAAAATTATTTGTTCTCTGCATTTTGCCAAGAGCAATGGAGCATTTGTGTTAGCCCTGTAATTCAGAAAACAGAATTTCTTATAGCAGAGATAGCACAAATAAATGGTTAATTATTTGAATTAATATTTGGTGCTAATCTATACATCTCTGACTGAGTATAACTTACAGGGAGGTTTCTCTAAGATGATTCTCAGGCTCCACCAAACAGCTCACGCAGACGAATACATGTATTTTGCACCTGGGTAAAATGACTAAGTGTGGTTCTCTTGTACCCCACCAGACTGGATGCACACCATTCCAGAGCAGTGGTTCTCAACCTTCCTAATGCCGCGGCCCTTTAATACAGTTCCTGTGAGTCGAGAACCACTGGTCTAGAGAATGTCGTCATGGACAGTTTTAAAAGCTGTAAAATCAGAGAGCCTGGGCCAGCACTCATTCAGGTTGATTCAATGTTAGTGAGACATATGTTAGAGAGACTGACCAAGGGGGTGCTGTCTTTTTATCCCCCAAAGCTGCAGTCCCCAAGCCTCAGGCTGTGGACTAGTACCAGCAGTGGACTGTGAGGAAGCAGGCCACACAGCTGGAGGTGAGTGTAGGTGTGAAAAGCTTCACTGTCTATACTCCACTCCCCACCACTTGCATCACCACCCAAGCAATGCCCCCGTCATATATCCCCCCATCCACCTTTATTCCGAGAAACCGGTGCCAGAAGCCACAAAGTTTGGGGACTGCTGCTCTAAAGAATGCAGAACCAAGGCTCAGGGTGGTTCCTGCTCTTCTTCTGCTCTCAGCCTGTAACTCGTGGTCTAGGTAGCCCTCAACCCCAGGCTAGGATCAGTTCATTTGACCTTTTGGGACAGCTTAAAGAGAGGGCACCAGTATCTACAGTGCTAAGCTGCCCACCAGCTCATCAGAGGAAAGGACACTTTGACGCATTTCTCAGAGTGAGGATGGAGGCTCAGCGGGCCACCTCATCCTGACTCCTTACCTCCCTGGAGCAGGTTTAAGGTCATATTCTATCACCATTTTCTTACCTCACTTGAGGTCTGGAGGAGCATGGTTTTACTTTTAATAGAACAGAAAAGCAAGTGGGCAAGCATAATTTTGAAACAAAGAATGACTCATAACAAAGATTTCCAGACATTACATATTCTCTACATTTTTGAAAAATGAATAGCTCTCCTTCTGGGAGGAAGTACTTGCTGCACATTTCTTTTCTTTTTTTTTTTTTTTTTAGACAGAGTCTCACTTTGTCATCCTTGGTAGAGTGCTGTGGCATCACAGCTCACAGTAACCTCAAACTCTTGGGCTAAAGCAATTCTCTTGCCTCAGCCTCCCAAGTAGCTGGGACAACAGGCACCCTCCACAATGCCTGGCTATTTTTAGGGATGGGGGGGAGGTCTCACTCTTACTCAGGCTGGTCTCAAACCTGTGAGCTCAGGCAATCCACCACCTCAGCCTCCCAGAGTACTAGGATTACAGGCGTGAGCCACGGCGCCCAGCCCCTTGCTGCATATTTCTTAAAAGCTGTGGGCCATGGCCAATCTGACAATCCTGCAGGTAGCTCTGAAAAATGGAGGATGTCATAGGATTGCAGCATGTTTCTAGACATGTCCCTCAAACACAGAAATCACCAAATCTGTATTTCCTAAATAAGTAATTTTTCTCCTTTTTTTATGATGTAAACAATTATTTATTGGGCACCTTCCCTATGCAGAACACCGGGAGTGAACTGGAGAAGTGGAATATGCAATCTCTATCTTCAAACAGGGAAGGGATACATCCCAGCCTGTTTGGGGCTGCGACAGGAGGATACCACAAACCAGGTAATTGATGAATAGAAATTTATTTCCATTCTGGAGTCTGAGAAGTACAAGACCAAGGCACCAGCATCTGAGTGGGCCTTCTTATTGTGTCCTCACATGGTGGAAGACAGAAGAGACGAGAGGGATGAAGTCTCAGGGCCTCGCATGACAGAAGGGCAGGTGAGAAAGAACCCTGACCCGGAAGCTGTTTACATAACAGCTCTAATCCTTCCACGAGGACAGAGGCTCACAACCTAAACACCTCCCAAACCTGCTATGCTGAGGATCAACGCATGAGTTTGGAGAACACATGTGGACCATAGCAGGGCATATAGGTATGAAGTCAAAAGCAGGTATCATTGGGTAAACTGTGGGAAGATCGCCTCAACTGCAGAAATTAGGAAAATAAGGAGGCAGTTGCCTATGCCTCCTTTCTATAGAAACTGTGATTTTTGGCAAGAGAAAAGGTTAGCACTAGGTTAGAGCAACAGAGCAGGAATATGATCAGAAGTAACAAGTAATATTTATAACTTGCTTCAAACCAACCACTGTCCTAGGCAATCTCATACCACCCGATGCAACAGAATTCTTACTGTAGTTTATAAACTGAGACATAAGGACCTGAAAAGGTTTAGAATGTGTCTAGACCACACATGTATAAAGGACCAAAATTCAAACCCAGGAATCCAGCCCCAGATCTCACTCACACTTTGATGTCAAGGTACCACAAACTAAACATGTCATAAATATTTCCTAGTGCGGCATTACTCAATAGAAATATAGGGTGTTACCTGTGGCTCAAAGGAGTAGGGTGCTAGCCCCATAAGCCGGAGGTAGCAGGTTCAAATTCAGCCTCGGCCAAAAACTACCAAAAAAAAAAAAAAAGGAAATAAATATAATGTGGTGAGCCACAGAGTAATTTAAAATGTTAGAATAGCCATTTCAAAAGTAAAAAAATTTTTAAAAAGTGGTTAATTTTAATAATTAAACCACCAATATATCTAAAATATTTTATTAAACCTCCAATATATCTAAAATATTTTCATTTCTACATGTAATCACTATTTAAAAATATGGATGGCAGGGCCGGGCATGGTGGCTTATGCCTGTAATCCTAGAACTCTGGGAGGCCAAGGTGGGTCGATCACCTGAGCGCAGGCATTTGTAACAAGCCTGAGCAAAGTGAGGCCCTGTTTCTACTAAAAATAGAAAAACTAGCTTGATGTGGTGGAAGATCACTTGAGCCCAAGAAAGTAAGATTGCCATAAGCTAGAACACCCTAGCACTCTACCCAGGGCAACAAAGTGAGACTCTGTCTCAAGAAAAAGATAAACGAATAAATAAATAAATATTGATAAGCTATTTTGTATTCATTTCTCCACACTTACTCTTCCAAACATGGTGTTTATTTAAAACTCACATTTCAGCTGGGTGCCCATAGCTCAGTGGTTAAGGCCACATGCTCTGGGGCTGGTGAGTTTGAACCTGGCCCAGGTCTGTTAAACAACAAAAATAAATAGCCAGGGCTCGGCGCCTGTGGCTCAACAGGCTAAGGCGACAGCCATGTACACCTGAGCTGGCGGGTTCGAATCCAGCCTGGGCCCGCCAAACAACAATGACGGCTGCAACCAAAAAAAAAAAAAAATGGCCTGGCGTTGTGGCAGGCGCCTATAGTCCCAGCTACTTGGGAGGCAGAGGCAAGAGACTCGCTTGAGCCCAGGAATTGGAGGTTGCTATGAGCTGTGATGCCATGGCACTCTACCCAGGGTGACAGCTTGAGGCTCTGTCTCAAAAATAAATAAATAGCCAGGCATTGTGGCAGACATCTATAGTCTCAGCTACTTGGGAGGCAGAAGCAAGAGACTTGCTTGAGCCCAGGAATTGGAGGTTGCTGTGAGCTGTGATGTCACAGCACTCTATCCAGGGTGACAGCTTGAGGCTCTGTCTCAAAAAACAAATAAATAAATAAAAATAAATAAATAGCCAGGCATTGTGGTGGACATCTGTAGTCCCAGCTACTGGGGAGGCTATAGGGCAAGAGAATCACTTGAGCCCAAGAGCTTGAGGTTGCTGTGAGCTATGATAGAACAGCACTCTACCAAGGGTGACAAAGTGAGACTGTCTCAATAAAAATAAATAAATAAAAATAAAACTCACATTTCAATATGGACCAGCCACATTCCAAGTGCTAGGTAGTCACATGTGACAAATGGACTGCACAACTTTGGTGCATATTATGAGAGAAGTGAGATAGTAAGAAAACTAATTAGAGAGAGAGAAAGGGAAGGAAGAGAGAATACAGAAGGGATCAAAATAGAATGAGAAGACTAACACAGAGTGAAAGAACTTTTTGATGCTTGTTTTCATCTTTGTAGCAATACAGGACAAAACCTAGGCGCAGACCATAACTGTAAATGATCTATGTCCTGGAAAACACCAAATACTTTTAGGAATCCCAGCTGTCAGGGTTCTAGTTCACATCTTAACATGATTTCCCCTTTGGCCACAGTTAAGTACCCCAGCCATCTTGGGTTGAAGGAGAGGCTTGAGACAATAATAGTTATTTAGCTGATGGCTTAAACACTTCCTGCCCTTTCTTCCAATTTTTTCAGGTTAAAAATATGAATTAAATTAAAAGTGTCTCTTTCTCTCTACTCAGCTTTATGCAGGGTTCCAAGGTCCACACCCAGGCAAAAAGCTTCCTTTCTTGCCATTAATTGTCTCCATCCCCTGGCTAAGTTCTTGAACTACTTAAAAGATGAGAAGGAATGAAAGAAAAACTTTGCGATTAATTTCTATTTTTGTGTCATTGCAACTAGTTCTCTCCTGTAGAGTAAGAAATAAATCTCATAGCCTATGACCTGACAGGTTCAGTCACTAACACCCACGACAAGTTAAGCTAAAATATCATTTCTTCGTGCCTGGTGAAAGATACTCCCTCCTAAGAGTTTAACTTTCACTTAAGTTATTGTATTTAAATGGTGTTGTCAAGGAAACACATTCTTAAACAAGACAGGTTGAGGTTTTTCCATTTTCAGTTATCAACAGCAAGAAAGCTGTTCTTTCTCTCATTAAACTCCCTCTCAGCTCCTTCCCTCACACTAAACATAAATAATTCTACTGCAGCGCTCTGTTCTACAAGTTGACCAAGTAACAGAGCCCCTAAAAATCATGTTGTTCTTAGACTGCTACATAAATATTAAAATCAATGATTATAATCCTATATTAAATCAGACATTATCTTAAATTCTAGTATATACACACAACAGCATACACCAAAAACATGGAAAGATTTGAATGGTGAAAATTTTATAATTAGTATTATTCCATCCTTGGACTTAATATTTTTACTATAGTAGAAGAAAATGATCATATTCAAAATGAGTACGAGAACTCTCTGAGAGTTTTTCCTTGGAACTTTAACTTGAAAACTGATAGGTTACAGAGTCAGCCCACTTCCGTAGTCTTTACCTTGTAATAGGATCTAAGCCTGTGTTTGGCAATGGAGAAGTGATGTCAAGTCTCAGCCACAGTAGGAAGAGGATGGGTTTTGACTTGTGGTTTGTGGCTAGGCCCAGAATCACTGCATAAGCAAGGAGAGGCATGCCAGCCAAGAGCCAATGCCACAATTTCTAAGAACAACTTCTCTACAGTTCATCTTATCCAGATTATTCCACTAAATCCTGTCACCACTCCAGAACCTGGCAGGAGAGAGGGGAGGGCAAAGAGTAAGATTAATGCACTATTGTCGCAGAGATCTGGAAAACCCTGGTCCCCCGTATTTATGAGGTCCCAGATCACTCCTAAGGCAGCTTCTGCATGGCCATGGCTTACTATGCCAGAGCCTTCAAATCAAGGCCCCTGCCTACAGCCAAAGTAGCAAAAGCCAGAATTGCAATGATTCAAAGGTGGTTGACCACAGCTGATTCTTTTCAAACATTCTATTATGGAAAAGGTCAAATATAAGGCACAGAGAAACCTCGAGTGAACTCCACTGCCCATCACCCAGCTTCAGTAATTATTAATTCATAGCCAAGCTTACCAATCTATACTCACGTTGACTTCCCTCATACATACGCTGCATTATTTTGAAACAAATCATGTATTGTATGTTATTTCACATGTAAATATTTTACTATGTATCTATAAAAAAATTAGGGCTTTTAAAAAGTATAACCCTTACCATATTTGAGATAGTTAACAATAATGCCTTAATATCATCAAATATTGTTAATGTTCAAATTTCTCCCATTGTCTAATATATTTTCAAGTAGTTGTCTTATTTAAATCGGAATCCAAAAAAAATTCCATATACTACATTTCATTTCTTTGTGCCAATATTTCCTGTAAACTGGAAAGCTTGATTATATTTAGGTTCAATTTTTTTTTTAAGCAAAAGACTACATAAGTCGCGCTGTGTGCTTCCTATTACATCACATCAGGAGGTTCATAATGCCTGATGTTAATATTGATCAATGAGACCAGGCGTTGCCAGCCAATCATCTATTATAAAGTTCCCTATCAGCTTTTCAAATAATGGTCTTAGCAGGCATTGATGTTAATTGCTCAGATCAATTATCTCATTTAGAACTGAAATGTTAATGGATTACTATGAAAGTTCTGAGGTACACAAAAATCAAGAGATGTAAAATCCACATGGATGGAAACAAATGAAGCCCTCCCAGCAACATCGATAAGCCTAGAAAATTACAATTTTCATGGGTGAATCAGAAAGGTCACTGCCGACTGTGATTCTTGGAAGGTAAATAATGGATCATAACACTATCTCAAAACTTTCATAATGACCCACATATTTTTAAACTACTGTTCCCTTCTCTTTTATTAACTAGAATTTTTCTATAAAGAAAAACTTCCATAAAATATTTGCTTGCTCTAAGGTACAGATCACATAGGAAAAACAAATTAAGGACTGCATTCTTTATTTACTAATTTTTCAAAATAATGGATAGTTTCTTAGTACCCTGCAAAAGTGACCAATAATTTTTATATGATAATAAATCTGTGAACATTGATATATCTTATACATTTCAACAGATTTGCAGTTATATTCCTTTGGTTTTTCTAATTGTTTCACCTTCAGCTGGTGAGAGCTGTTCAAGTTGGCTCCTGAATCTTTGGAACACAGTCCCCATTGATTGAATGTATTTTGCTTTCTAGTATGACAAGATTTTCCAGGTTCACCTTATATAAGGTCAACCCATTTATTCTTCCAAACATGGAATTCACCATTTCACTGCAAACCTTGGTTCTAGTTCCTAGGTGTTTGTACTTGTAGTCTGGAGTCTGAATGCTCATTGCTAATGGCCTATTGTGGGTCTTTTTATAGTAGAAATTTCTGGGAAATATTAGAAAATATATCAAAAATATTACTGATTTTTTTCAAGCTTAGCAGTATAGAGTTTTTAATTTAACTTCTTTGATTTTACCATGATAAACTTTTCCCTTAAATTGAAAAATATTGGTTTTTAATGACATTAACAATTTTTTTTTTTTTAAACAGAGCTTCAAGCTGTTACCCTGGATAGAGTGCAGTGGCACCACAGCTCACAGCAACCTCCAATTCCTAAGCTCAAGTGAGTCTCTTGCCTCTGCCTCCCAAGTAGCTGGGACTACAGGCACCCGCCACAACACTGGGACATTTTTTGGTTGCAGCCATCTTTGTTGTTTGGCGGGCCGGGGCTGGATTCGAACCCGCCAGCTCAGGTGTACATGGCTGGTGCCTTAGCCCATTGAGCCACAGGCACCGAGCCGACATTAACAATTTAAATTTCTTTGCAGTTTTTTTCTTCCTAGGATAGATACTCAAGAGATGTCCAAATTACCAATTTGTTGTTTGAAATCATTCCTCTTGATGGGGTTAACTATCCACATGATTTACGATTAAGTTTATTTATGTCATTTTTCTTTTAGTTTCTAAGAAGTGCTTTCTTGTTTCAACTTACGTGGTTTTAAAGTCAATTCTACAAAATAATACACACTTAGAGATGTGATGAGAGTTTCATGATGAGAATTTATGGTTTGTGTTTATATTTGTATTTCTCCCTTTCATAGATACATATAATACTCTGTACCTTGCTCAAAATATATCCTGAAGGTATTAGACAAATATGCAGAGATATTCCTCATTCCTTTATCAAGTACATACTACTCCTTGATGTAGCGGCATCATACCCCAGCTGCTTCTTTTAGCTATTCATTTATAGGTCTAAAAACACAACAAAAACATGCATTCAGAAACTCGAAACTTCTTTCTCTCCCATTTTTTTTTTTTTATTTTTGGAGGCAGAGCCTCAAGCTGTCACCTTGGATAGAGTGTCGTGGCATCACAGCTCACAACAACCTCTAATTCCTGGGCTCAAGTGAGTCTCTTGCCTCGGCCTCCCATGTAGCTGGGACTACAGGCGCCCACCACAATGCCCGGCCATTTGTTTTGGTTGCAGCCATCATTGTTGTTTGGCGGGCCTGGGCTGGATTTGAACCTGCCAGCTCAGGTGTACATGGCTGGCGCCTTAGCCCGTTGAACCACAGGCACCAAGCCCTTTCTCTCCCATTTTATTCCACATCCATGACCATACTTAGCATACATGTCAAGACCCAAGTTGACAGTGTTCGGGTTTTCCATCTTTCCCATTCACAGCCACATGCTTCAGAGGAAGCTGACCCCATCCCCAGCTCCAAAAATAGATTAGACTTATCCAAGGCAGATCTCTACCCACTTGAAAGGGATTAGTTCACAAATGATCATGTCTCTTATCAGTGAGACACAAGAAAAATCTGCCAGGAAGTTTCTCGAAAAAGGTACCTCTTTCCTAAGAGAGCCACTAGAATAGAAAGTATTTCTTCTTCTGCATATTGAAATGAATGGATTTGACTCTTGGGTTTTTTCTGAAGCCTTCTTGTCATACCCTAGGGATGAAACTAGCCCTGAAGATAGCAGAGAGAAAGGGAGAAATGAAAAGAATTGTATGCTTAATGACATGGCTGGATCACTGAGTCTACTGACCCTGAAGTCATCCTGACCGCCTGATTTACAAAACAATACATTTCCTTGTTGTTTGGTTGCATTTGAGATGATGCTTTCTACTGCTGGAGGCTGAATCCCTAAAAGATACACACCCTCCAGTTCAGAAAATAATTCATTATTACCCAAGTCACCAGTTGCTCCCTTTCCCCCATGCCTTTATCTTGGTTCCCTTCCTTTGAGTGTATTTTGGAGAAGGGACTTTGCAGAGGCCCTTACACACACTTCCCAACCGAATCTCTACTTCAGTTTGTTTCTCTGCTGCCCCCTTGGGGCAGAGTGACTTGGACTCACTCCCAGCTCTGGGAGTTTCAAAATCCTTTCTCTTCTGGTCACTACCTGGAATACACTGGCCCATGTCTTCTCCCTGCACTCTTCCAAAGCAGAAGCACTAGTCTCTGTGTATCAAATTGTTAATGAAGCTTTTGGCTTAACAGAAAGCAACATATGCAAAAGCAACTTTACACTGAATGTCGGCCAGCCTGGTCCTGAGGAATTCATTGGTCATTCCCTCCGGGGATTTTATCACTGACAACATTCCTTCAAGAATCCTAAACTCCATGTTACTGAGCTCTGCCTCCCCCGTTCTTGCCATTTTTTTTTCTAATTTTTTTAAAAATTTCAGATTAATAGAAGGGTACATATGATTAGGTTACATTGTTAGGGAGCATCTGGGTTGTAGTTGAGTCCTTCACCCACGAGGTGTGCCATATACCCCTACATTGTACCCATTAGGTGGGAGCTTACTGGACTCCTTACTCCATCTCCCTCCCCTCTCCTTTAATTTAATCATGTTTTTCCCTCATGTGGTTATTGTTTTCTTCATTTTCAGGTCCTTATATCATCTAAAGTTGATGGCAGACATCTCCAGACCTCCTGTTATTCTACCATGCAGAGAAGTTAACTTGTCTTTGTTTAAGCTTCCATACCAATGATGCCCGTATATTACACCTTGCTCTCAACAGGCTTGTGAAGGCATCTTCCTAAACAAAAGAATAATTCTTTTCTTTTCCTGAAAGAGGAACTTTGACTTCCTTTAGATCAATGTGCTCAAATTCAGCCAGCTCCTAAAATATTATTGGTTTCTTATTAATAGTACTTAAAATGGGACTAAGGATACCTATTGTATAGCATTTGCTAGAAAGCTTTATCAGTGAGAAAAAATATTTACACTCTATGCCTCATGTTTCTCTCATCCATAATATAAAGATAAAAAAATAATATCTAACTCATAGCTCATAAGGTTTTTGTGATGAGGGAATGAATTAATATGTGCAAAGAGCTTTGAACAGTGCCAGGTACATAGTGAGTACCCAACAACAAATGTTAACAGCTGCTGCTGCTGTTATTTTATCAGACATCTTTGATCTGAAAAGGCTGTTTGGACACGCTGCTGCCACAGGCAGATAAGCGCATTCGGTCTGTGTGGTTATTGTGCAGACCGAATGATGTATAGGACCTAAAGCAGCACCTGGCATATGGCGACAAGCAGAGACAGGCTGTTAATGCTGGATTAGTAATAGTGCATGTAAAGTTCCTGCACATGCTAGAAGATCAATAATGTGAGAGCCGATCATTTTGCTTCTTGGGGAGGTTATGGATGATGTTAGAGACTAAAGCAAGATCAGGGCAGCTTATGTTTTAAAAAATCCTGGCAGGAGGCCCCGTTCTGCTTCCCATAGAAGACACTGCATGTTTTTGTTGTCACCCTCATTAGTATTATTAGAAGTAGCAGTGATGTAGTATGATGGCTGAGTAGCTGCCTGTGCTGGGACCATTTTCATGTTCTGTGGGCAAATAGAGATGGACGTGACCCTGATCTTGCTCACAAGGTGCAAACAAGGAAGAAAGACCTAGGGCCTGACTGCCCTTTCCCAGTCCCCATCTAACCCACCTTGCTCTCCAGTGGGGACTAAGCCAGCCTCTGGAAGTGGTTGACCAAGGTCAGCTTTCATTTGAGTGATTGCCACTCAGCCAACACTGAGGGTCGGCAGGAGACTGACAGCATGAGGCTGCCCTGAGCAGGAAGGCTTCCCTGTGCTACAGAGGTGTTAAGGAAACAGAATCAGCCTTTCCATCAGCTCCTTCCCCAGTGTTTCCTCGCCCCAAATGAGCCAGCAAGCACCAACAGCTGCCCCAGGAGTTTAGAAAGGAAAGGAAGTGAGAAAACCAGAAAACACAACCGAGTCTTGAGCCCAGGCACCAAATATTATCAAAGATATTGGTCAAGGTGACTAAGGTGTTACCATCCCTCAGGAACAGTGACAGAACTTCAGGGAGCCACAGAAAGATGATCTCTGTCCTTCTGGTGGAAGTGCTGAGGGAATGTTTACAGCACTTCCATGGAGATTTGCACATTCAAACCTGCAAATTTCAGCAGGCAATGGTATTAGGTGCATACAGGTGAGGGCCTAAGCCACAGGGGAGATTGGCTGGGGCCAAGCACAGACCACCTGTCTTATTTGGTGAGGCAGAGACAAGCCAGACCCCAGACTCACAGTGTGAGTGTCAGGATGTCTGGGTCATACCTGGCTGGTGCAATCCACAGAGGTACGCAATGGACACTGGCCAGAGCAGGCCTCAAGTATGAGGTTGGAAGGATTTGGCTTCCAAACAGAAGAAAAATAAAACATCAGGAACTTGGGTCAACACTGTAAATTAGCAAAGACTTCTTGAGCTGTCTGCCCAAAATCCCAGAGGCCCATCTTTTAGAAGCAAAGACCCTATGAAGGTGGTTTACTTAAAGAGTCTCTCAATCTACCAAATATAGACACGGGAAGAAGGGGAGAGGGCCTGATGTAAGGAGCCTGGCTGCTCAGAGGACTGACCATTATGATTTTAAAAGAAGGTGCTTAAGAAAGAAACTAATTAAATGCACCTGCACTAAAATGATTACATGGCTATTATCTGCCCACTCAGAGAAAGTGAGAACCACAAAGTTCAAAACACAGCAAGCGGCAGACTTAATTGTCTCCTATAAGGAATAGCTTTTGTTTTGCCCAGTGCTCCATCAAAAACACTAAGTGTTAATGTACCCTGTATAATCTATCTAGCCAGCTAACTAGTTTAATCCATCACACACCATCTGAAAGAATAAAAGCAGGTTGGTAGTGACAAGTTAATAGTAGAGGCAGGAAATAAAATGAAGAAACACACTTTGATTGATGGGGCAGAACTATTAGGTGTTACTATAGATGGACTCTGTCTGCTTTTATATAGTGGCCAATCAAAGCAAAATAGTTCTGGTAATTTAAAACTTTAAACATGTTCCCTCAATTAAAATTTTAAAAGGCCAGCAGATGTATTGCATTCCAATTGAACAACAAAAGTTCAATTACAGCCAACTCTCCAATATCTACATATCGGCCATAACAAATCTTAACTTCGGCTCCTCTTTGACCTGATAATCTGCTTTGCCAGCCCGACCCCTTTGTTAACAAAATCTCTACTTTGCATCTGTCCGCACTCTCAACTGGATGAAGGAGGTGGAGCATTTAAAACCAAACATTTGATTACCTTCTTTGCCTGCGGAGATTGTGGGAGAGTGAGACACACCAGTCCCTGATGGTATGTCTCTCTTTGTAGGCTGATGTCTTGCCACAGTCCAAAATTAATACCATCCATGCCCAAAACTGTGAGGTAAAGATGGGAAACATACCTGGCTCTCCAGAACTTCTTGTTGTTTATTAAAGTGGGACTAGTTGGGTTCAGCTGGACCTCATAAGCAAAGACGAAGGCCTCTCGGACTATTTGGAAGCTATAGAGCACAAATGGTCAGCACCTTGTTAAAAAGCCTTCATGTAGTAGAATACATGGTTGTCTAGGAATTTATTCTAGCAATAGAATCTCTCTCTCTCTCTCTCTCTCTCTCACACACACACACACACACACACACGCACGCACACAAATGATGTATATACAAGATTAATCATTCCAACACATTGCAATAGCAAAATATTGGAAATAACTTAAAATGTACATTAAAGAGCGGACTAGACGAATAGTTGTATGGCACATCCAACAATGGGATTCCAGCAGGTGTAATAAATAAATGTGTGACAAAGATCTCGCTATACTTATATGAAATGATCTCCAAGCCATGTTGCTGAGCTTAAAAGTAAAGCACAGTATGGAAGGACACTCTACCGTACTCCTAGTGGTGCAAAAGAGTGCAGCTGCACACACCCATTCATACTTGTTATATAGGCGCAGAATATCCCTTGAGAAGAATGTGAAAGCCTCATATCCTTGGTTGTCTCTCAGGCAGAGAACTGAGTAGATGGGGAAGGAATGGAGACACTTACTCTCATTGTACGATTTGAACTTTGTGATGAATCACCTAGTGAGTCCCTTAGTCTCTGCTCTCGGCTCTCCCATCCCCCGTTTCCCATCATGTCCGCCACTCCAGTTTCTCTGTGTGTGTAGGCTGTCCACGGTCCCCAGGTCGTTCTGTAACTTTGTTTCTGTCTTGTCTTTTTACATCAGGGATCACTTCTTATCAGAGAGGAGTCTCTCTTAACATTCTTCTGTGCCCTTCAGTTCCATACCTAACAATTTAATGTCAAATCATCTAGCAGACGCTTTAGTACCAGTGTCTTCACCTGAAGGTCCAGAAGTATATGAGTTTCTCAGCAGAGACTCAGCTCGGCAGTGACTCCATGTCACTGGCCTTTATCGTCCGTGGGTAACCTGTTTACTCAGAACAAAACACAGTCACTTCCTTCTCCTAAACATTATATTAGCCCTTCAAAGATGCAAGTTTGTGGTTTCTCTCTTGGATTCTCACACTCCACCCCAGAGCCCCTGGGCTCACTTAGTCCCAGAGGAGGATCTTGACCAAAGCGCAGGCAAGCAGAGAACTGAATAGTTTGGTCAGTTCATTTCTGCGGTTGCTTTGCACAGCTACAGGATATCACAGATGAGGATCCGTCCCACTAATTCCACCAGAGCTTTTCAGGCTGCAGTGACATCTGGTCTGGTAGTAGAGCTCCCACCAACATCATTTGTTCGCCTTTGTTCTGTGGCTTAAGTCACACCACCAGAGGTCTCCTGAATCTGCCATAGGCCGCATCAGCTCTGCTCACTGCTTTGTACTTCTTTGGAGGAGTTTCTTTTATATCTCTGGGCATCTTATGCCCTTGGACCTATCTAAAGGTCTCCTTAACTTGAATCATGAAGTGGGGGTTGAAAAGTCTCAGCCCCTGTACCCTGAAGACTTGAGACTCTTGCAAACTCTCCACAATGATCAGCTCTGCATACCAGGCAGCCCTCATGAAGCTGCAAAAGGTCTTTTTGCTCTCCTTGAGCAAAAAGTATTTATTCACTTTCAGTTTGCGTAACTAAGAGGGCCCATGCAAGTGATTCTTCTCTAAACAAAGACAGTTAAATCCAAGGGGGTCTGCTGTCTCCACCCTTATCTGTAGCAAAGGTTGGCATAGCCCTACCTTCTTCTGACCCAATCCCACCCCAGACACCCAGCTTACCCCCTGGCCAAACGGACATCCTTTTTTAAAAGCAGCTGCAATTCAGAACACCTAACTAGTGATATCACAGCCCAAGATGATGAAAAATTTTCATCATAAAAGGTCAGTCTTGAGTCAGACTTTCCATTTTGGACTTATAAGAACTATCAAGAATATGATGGTGTACTAGAATGGTGTACTTGATCTTCTTATCAAGGTGATTTATATCTTCCAATAGTCAGGGTGGCAAAGTGGAAACAGTATGGGTTTGGGAATCAGACAGACTACTTGAAAATGGTCATTTCAATTAATTAGCTACAACCTTGAGCTCCAGTTTATTCATCTGTAAAACGGGGATTGTGCTGAGGATTAAAATGACTCAAAGAATATAAAGTGCCTACTTTTATGTCACAAGCATTCATATTAGTTCATTCCCCTTAACTATAAGCCTATAACCTACAAGGCCAATGTAATAATTTCTAAGTTGAATTATATTAAAGGGATTTCGTCCATTTGAAATAACTATGCTATTCAAGGCACTGTGTTAGGCTTGCAAGTGATTCAAAGACATGAAAAAGACATCATGGCAAGCAGCTGGCAGACTCAACAATGGCCACACAACCACCTTCCACCTTGACACCCCCCACTAGGAAAAGAAGAGTTAAATCCCAGCTTTACCAGACTTCATTGTAATTGGCAGTAGCCAGGCACATGACTCTAGACAAGGAGATGATAAATAGAAAGTCTACTAGCAAGTTTTTAAGAATTAAAAAAAGATAGAAATGGCTGCCGCTCCTTTTCCTCTCCTTTCCTGCCCTTAATGTCAATGACTAGAGGGCCAGCAGCCCTCTTGCAACCATGAGGCAACAAGCATAAGGAAAAGATCAAGAGAACTGCAGCAAAACTTGCCCTGGTCACATTAAGCCACCAAACTAATCCCAGAAGCTGCCTGCCTCTGGAATTCTTATTCTATGAAATAATTCACACCCTATTTGTCTCAGCCTCTTAGTAAAGCTTTTTGCTACTGGTAGCTAAACACAATCCTAAATAATACAGGTGTTCTCTTGAAGGGATCTATATTCTAGGGGCAGAATAAGAAATGTTTTCAAACTTCAAAAATACAGAGTGAGAGTTGTGAATATGACTTGACAGCACACAATAAATTATATAAAAGTCATAGCCACATTTACCCAAATGTTTCAGGAAATGTTGGTAGAGGTCCTGTGTTTTTAAGTATAGTACTTTATTCCACAGTCAGCATTCTAAAATATAAATGCATTACTGCATATAGTTGAGCTCTTCAGAAATTACAAATGAAAGACACAATGCTTGAAAATATCCGATTTTGCATATGTATATCTTTTCAGATATATGAAATCCATAAAGCAAAAGAAGAACTGTAAAGAATTATACAATGCCCAAGGTTATAAAAAATCAGATTTCCAAATTTACAGCACAACAGACATTTGGTTTACTATTTTCCCAAGAATTTCTTTGTTAAATGCTATATAGATATGAGAAAATTTCACATTGGCCTAATACTATAGCTAGGGCAAATACATAGATTGAATAGGCTACAGATATCTTCACTTACCAAATTTTTTCATTGCTTTTAAGTCACATTGGGCTTAAGTGAAAAGATTAGAGCGCATAGTATATGTTGCATACATTGTCTCGTCAGAGAGCTAAAAGCATTTTAGTGTAGTGTAGCATTTTTTTGCATATGTGTGCTGTTAACATAATGTCTGAAATATAGGAATATAGTTTTCTGTGATTTACTGCAGATTTAAAATGATGAGAAATACTATCTCATATTTTAAAATATTTTCAATTAAGTTTGCACCCAAAATTGGCATGGCATTACCATCAGAGACCTCACTAGGTTCAGAGGTGACAGAGCCAGAAAGTCTATGTACAACACTAAAAAGAATACTGAGTTATTTTTAAAACAATGAAGGTCTAGTGCTAACTCAGGGAATTGCTAACTATGCAATTTCTGAGATGTCACTTAACCTCTCTGAGCATCAAGTTTTTGATTAGTAAAATATTGAGGTTAATACTCATCTCACAGAGTCATTAGAAAGGTCAAATAAGAGAAAGGGTGGTGACTGTGCCTTTTAAGCAATAAAGTATGCCATAAATGTAGACCGTGAACTCTGCTGGTTCCAGGATTGAATCAGAACAATCTTGGGATGTGCGTTAAGTTTTCTGTGTTTCTAGCTCGGTGCCTAGAGCTCAACGGGTTAAGGCACCAGCTACGTACACCTGAGCTGGCGGGTTCGAATCCAGCCCAGGCCTGCCAAACAACAATGATGGCTGCAACCAAAAAATGGCCGGGCATTGTGGTGGGTGCCTGTAGTCCCAGCTACTTGGGAGGCAGAGGCAAGAGACTGGCTTGAGCCCAGAAATTGGAGGTTGCTGTGAGCTGTGATGCCACGGCACTCTACCCAGGGTGACAACTTGAGGCTCTGTCTCAAAAAAAAAAAAAAAAAGTTTTCTGTGTTTCCAATTAGTTAAAAAATTAAAGAAGCAGTCTTTTCCAAGAAACATTGTGTTCCTATGTTAAAAGAAACTTCAAAAACATGGAAGGAGGTAGAAAATCTCTATATGTATTATGTATGCATTTATTCAACCAATATTTATAGAGTCCTATTACAGCACTGAATTAGAGCCCAAGGATATAAAAGTGTGAATAGGATATATTTTCCTGACCTCCAAAAACTCAAGCTATTTAGGGGTTTAACCACATAAGCATGTGGATTATAACACACTGTGAGGTGTATTAGTAATCAGAGGTGCTCAATGGGCAGTTTTTAAGAGGAGATGAGTCAAGTTTTGAATCTCATAATTACAGTCTGAGAAATTGAGGGGGGAGCCAGCGGGAGAAAAGGGAGCTAGATAAAGACAAATTTCCTCTGTCACAGTTTGCTTGGAATCTGCCATTCAAGCAAGGCTTCTCCAGGAAATACTTTCAGAGTTCCTTTGGAGCTCCTCAGATGATGTGTAGTTTTGGTCTGCTGAGTCCCTTAATGTCAATAAACTCTGTTAAAAGAGACCAAAAATGATGAATTGAAATAGAATGTCTTATCTAGTTTTGGTTGATGTATTCTTTGCTTTAAGAAATAATTTCTCTTATTCAATGAGTACTGGAAGTTCTCACCAGAGCAATCAGGCGAGAGAAAATAATAAAAGTCAGCCAAATTGGAAAAGAGGAAGTCAAATGGTCCCTGTTTGCTGTTGATATGATCTTATATCCAGAAAATCCTAAAGACTCTACCTCAAAATCTTAGATTTGATAAATTAATTCAATAATGTTTCTGGATATAAAAATCAATGGACAGAAATCAGTACCATTTCTATATACTAATAAAGCTGAGAACCAAATCAAGAAGGCAATTACATTCACATACAATAGATACAAAAATACCTATGAATATCTTTAACAAAGGAAGTAAAATATCTCTACAAGGAAAATTACATAACCCTGGTAAAAGATATTATAGATAATGCAAACAAATAGGAAACCTCTCATGTGCATGGATCAAAAGATTTAATATCATCAAAATGTCCATACTGACCAAAGCAATTAACAAGCTTAATGCAATCCCTATTAAAATATCAATTTCAATTTTTACAGAATTAGAAAAACCAATTCTAAAGTTCATATGGAACCAAATAGCCAAAGCAATCTTAAGCAAAAAGAACAAAGCTATAGGCATCACATTGCCTGATTTCAAATTCTACTACAAGGTTATAGTAACCAAAACAGCATGTTACTGTTTAGGCACATAGATCCCAGAAATAAAGCCACATACTTACAGCCAACTGATCTCTGACAAAATCAATAAGACCATACACTGAGAAAAGGACACATTTTTCAATAAATGGTACTAGGCAAATGGGATTACTGTACACAGACGAATGAAAATGGACCCCTATCTCTCACCATATAAAAGAAATCAACTCAAAGTGGATTGAAGACTTGAATGTAAAACCTGAAACTATAAAAATATGGAAGAAACCCTAGGGAAAACCTTCTAGACATAGATCTAGGCAAAGAATTCATGACTAAGCCCTCAAAAAGCACAGGCACCAAAAATGAAAATAGACTGAGGGGACTTAATTAAATTGCAAAGCATCTGCACACCAAAAGAGATAATCAACAGAATGAATAGATAACCTGTGGAATGGGAGATAATATTTGTACACTATATATATATATACAACAGGGAACTAATATCCAGAATTCACAACAAATTCAATTCAATAACAACCAAAAATAATTCCAATAAAAAATGAGTTAAAGGCCAGGTGAGGTATCTTACACCTGTAATCCTTGCACTTGGGGAGAATGAGGCATGTGGATTTCTTGATGCAGGCAGAATGGGGACCGAAGACCTCATTCTTGGCAAGGGAACGGTTCCACTGAGTGAACAAAGGCAAGTCATCTAGTTTAACTTTAAACCAGCTGCTGCTAAATTTCTTATCTGAGCAAGTTTCCTTCTTTTCCTAGAACTCTGGCCTATTGGGGATACAGCATACAAACATCTCTGCTGGGTCTGTAAACACTCTGGAGAAAATAATGGCCACAGAAGATGCTATGGGAAGGGCTGGAAAGATACATTAACTAGGCCATTTCCTGCCCAATTAACAGTCAAAGCAAAATACCCATTGTTGTATTTGGCCGGACAGAGATCAAGGGAAAAGCTCAAGCCCTGAAATATGAGCAGGAGGGTTTATATCCCTTATCACAGAGGAAGACCCTCTGTGGTGGTGATGAGAGGAAAATTCCTCTCTCCCACCAATTCCGAGGAGATTGACCCCAGTGGCATTTTAGCCCACAATGAACTAGTGGAGCTCAACACCTCCCTAGTTATCTGTGTGTGTGATCTCAGACAAGAGGCTGCCCCCACACAAGGCTCAGATTCTAGATATCTCAAGACTTCTCAGACCCTTAAAGTTAATAATTATGGAAACAATAGGAGCTGATATGCTCACACAGAGAAACTGCTGGTGTCTTTGTTCCCTTTTCAGCTTACCCTTTGGGCTAATGAGCAAATAGCCTTCAATAAAAGATGAGTGGAACTGACTCTCAGGGCCACTGCCAGAACCCCACCTTTGAAAATTCTATTCTGTGTGTTTTGTCTCTTTCTTTCTCATTGTTTCTAACTTTATTTTTTTCAGTTGGTCACCACCAGACCCACAGGTCTTAATAGACCCTGACCCACCCTGAGGCAGGACCCCACAGCTTGAGGCCAGGAGTTTAAGACCAGACTGAGCACTTAGAAAGACCCCATCTCTAGAAGAAAAAACAAAAAACAGAAAAATTATCTGGGCATCCTGGCACACACACATGATCCCAGATGGGAGGCTGAGGTAGGAGAATCACTTAAGTCCAGGAGTTTAAGATTATAGTCAGCTGTGATGATACCACTGCATGCTAGCCCCTCCCTGGGATAAGGCTATGAATAGATATTTTTTTTTGAGACAGAGCCTCAAGATGTCAACCTGGATAGAGTGCTGTGGCATCACAGCTCATAGCAACTTCCAATTCCTGGGCTCAAATGAGTCTCTTGTCTCTGCCTCCCAAGTAGCTGGGACTACAGGCACCCACCGCAATGCTTGGCCATTTTTGGTTGCAGCTGTCATTGTTGTTTGGCGGGTCCGGGCTGGATTCAAACCCACCATCTCAGGTGTACATGGCTGGTGTCTTAGCCCATTGAGCCACAGGTGCCAAGCCATAAATAAATATTTTTTTTAAAGGAGACAAATATGGCCTACAACATATGAAAAAATGTTCACATCACTAATCCTCAGAGAAATGCAAATTAAAACCATAATGAGATTTCATCTTGTACTAATCAGAATGGCTATTAATTAAAAAGACAAAAAATAACAGATGTTGGTGAAGATGCAAAGAAAAAGGAACTTATATACACAATTGGTGGGAATGTAAATTAGTGCAAACTCAAAAGATAATAGTATGAAGAATTTTTTAAAGAACTAAAAATAGAATTACCATACAATCCAGCAATCCCACTGCTGAGTATCTACCCAAAGGAAAAGAAATCAATATATAAAAAAAAATAGCACCATTCACAACAGCAAAAATAAGGAATCAACCTAAATATTCATCAACAGAGGACTGGATAAAGAAATACCATATATATACAAAGTAGAATACTATTCAGCCATAA
>CAUYON010096175.1:0-10002 GCA_963573935.1 Arctocebus calabarensis
TTTTGTTTGTTTGTTTTTTGTTTTTTGTTTCTTGAGACAGAGCCTCAAGCTGTCACCCTGGATAGAGTGCTGTGGCATCACAGCTCACAGCAACCTCCAATTCCTGGGCTCACGCGAGTCTCTTGCCTCCGCCTCCCAAGTAGCTGGGACTACAGGCGACTGCCACAATGCCCGGCCATTTTTTGGTTGCAGCTGTCATTGTTGTTTGGCGGGCCCGGGCTGGATTGAAACCTGCCAGCTCAGGTGTACGTGGCTGGCACATTAGCCCGTTGAGCCATAGACGCTGAGCACAGAGAACTATATCTAATAGAGGAGTTCTTGAGCAGATGGGGAAGGAACCTGATCAGGCCCCAAAAGAAGTTGAAAATGATGTGTGTTGGGAGACTTTGAAATGTGGTTGACTAAACTACACAGGGTTGTATCTGTTTCCTTCCCAAACACCATAAAATGAGGGTAAAGGAATAAAAAATAGGACAAGTCTACAAGCATGGGCTACTATAAAGAAAAAGAACATCCAGAAAACAAGACATACTTTTGTGGATTAAGAATTTAATAGCTGGCTGGGCATGATGGCTCACTCCTTATAGTCCTAGCACTCTGGGAGGCCAAGGCAGGTGAATTGCCTAATCTCAGGAGTTCAAGACTAGCCTGAGTAAGAGCAAGACCCTGTCTCTACTAAAAATAGGAAAATTAGCCAGGTGTCATGGTCGGTTCCTGTAGTCCTAGCTACTTGAGAGGCTGAAGCAGGAGGATGGCTTGATCCCAGGAGTTTGAGGTTGCTGTGAGCTAGGTTTCAGGCCATAGTACCCTAGCCCAAGGTAATAGAGTGAGACTATACCTCAATAAAAAAAAAAAAAGAATTTAATAGTATATGTGTTTAATGGAATGTGGAATGATTGGAAGCTCAAGTTGAGACAATCTGATCTCAAACTACAGATTGGCAGGCTAGGTAAACTGAGGAGGGGGTGTGAAATGGCCACCTTTAAAAACATCAAAAGCATTCATATAGTTGTTGAAACAAATGACTATAGCTGTAGACCTTTCCAGGATGCTAGCACAAGACTCCAGAGATCAATGTTACCTAACTCTATTATCCATAGTCTAACATTACTTTGCCACCTTGTCAGACACTCAACTCCCCAACCATAAATGCTCAAAAGGATAATTTCTCTTGTCCTGCCCAGCTCTAATATCCAGTTTTACCTTGACCAGCTCCATCTAACCACTGTCCAAATGTCTTGATCTTAGTAAAGAACATCTTAAGACACAGACCAGCAATCTTCTGCATCACTAACTGTCTAGCCCAGGTAAAATACAAACCCATTGCCCTACAAGAAACATATCCCTGCACAATGGACATGTAAAATCCCTGTATAATGCTAGGCTTGCAAGAGAGAACCAAATTCATCCTACATAGAGTTTTTCTATCTGGAGAACGTGGCTTGGCTAGCAATATAACTGAACATATGTTATGGTAAGGTTGGGAGTCATGTAATTCTACATTTACTCCTTTGAAGGAAATGAAATCTGGTCCTTTACTGTCCTTCTAGGGGAGAACAGAAGAAAAATTTATAGTCAAGATAACTGAATTCTAAGGGCTTGGATCAGGCTAAAATTATTTTTGGAGAATACTCCACATTTTATCACACACAGATCATTTAAGTCTAGGAAGATTTGTATCTCTCTCCTCTTTCTGCAATTATAATTAAGTAACCAAGCTCTCAAATTAAAATGCACAAGAACTTGGGTGAGATTCCAAGAACTGAATGCATGTGAATATTAGGTTGTTTCCCTGGTCTTGCTTTGCAATGTCATCATGGTGCCAGACCGTGTACATACACCAAGGATTCAAACAGAATTTATTCATGCTAGAATTCCTTCAAATCCTCAAACAGAAAATAGTTAAGAAGGTTGTCAGAGGTGTCTTTTATTTGCTTCTTGTTTTTAGTTTTTATTTGTTTTGGTGAGGTGCATTTTATATCCTTAGAAATAAAATTGAAAAGAAGAAATTCTCCTGTTAGTGTCCATAATGTCCCCCTCTGTAAAGATGCTTCCCAAGGATCATAGTATCTGCGCTCATCAACACTGCCCTGAACACACAGCTGTCCCAGGAAGGGACTTGCAAAGTGGAAAGAAAATAATAAGGATTTATCATCCACCCCATAACATCTACAGGGAACATTCTCTAACTTTTAAAGGCTTCAATGTTTGCCACAGTTAGCCATCATGGCATTTTATTCTTCAGCAACATAAGAAATATAAGATTCTTCTTAGTCTTTATTTGAGTAGAGCCAGGTGTAATACTCAAAAAAATCAGTACCCATAGTCACTGAACAATCAAATACAATGCAGGCCTGAGGACAGGCACCAGTTGCTAGAGGTCCTCTGCTTCACCAGTTCTTAACCCTTTAATTGTTAGCTGGGAAGGGGTAAGTAGAGAATATCTGTCTTAACCACATGAAGGTGCTCAATCCATCACTGATTAGAAAGTGGAAGTTAGGCTACAGCAACCAAATTGGTGCATGAAGTTCAGCATGACTACAAAGTAGAGAAGTACCACTGCCACTGGTGGTGAAGGGGAGGGGTCATGGTCAGGAGCAGCAACAGCAGCAGCAGTCAAGCCAATCAATACCACAAACTGAGAATTAGCCAGTAATCGAAGCTTACATTTATAATTTCTTTTTTTAATTTCAGATTAATGTGAGGGTACACATGCTTAGGTTACATTATTTGCATTTGTTAGGCAAAGTTCAAGTTGTAGTTGACCCCTGCACCCAGGGGGTGTGCTGTATACCTTAACATTGCTGTGACCATTAGGTGAGAGCTTACCAATATCCATCCCTCCTCCTCTCCACTGTTGCCTCCCCTCCATTTGATTTTGTGTTTTTCTCTCCTGTGGGCCTGTAGCTGGTATAATTGTTCATCTGTTGGTTTCATAGTATTGTTCAGTTTATAATTTCTAATTGTCAAATAATCTTGCCCGATAGGTATTATCTACAGCCTAAAGATATAGACACAATATTTCAGAAAATTTAAGTAATGGCTCCGAGACACAGAGCCAATACACCATAAAGCCAAGACTGGAACCTAGGATGCCAAAGCCTATGCTGTTCTCTTATGGTACATTGGCCACCTCTTTTGCAAAAGTAAACCAAAGACTAATGCCAGCCACCTGGGGGCTCCAGTTTCATGACTTAATTCTGTTGTGTGCTTTATACAACTTGCAATTCTATTATAAGCTTCAGCCATAAAAAGAAAGGATATAGTTCACATGGAAATGTTTATCTGCAAAGACTAACAAGTTTTACCAGTAAAATTTAGGAATGAGGAAAAATGGTATAACCAGTGTTTTGGATGCTAGAGCACTCTACACTTTTTTCAATCAAAAATACAAAATTCAGCCAGGCACAGTGACTCATACCTAAAATCCTAGCCATTTGGGAGGCCAAGATACAAGGATCCCTTGACATCAGAAGTTTGAGACCAACCTGAGCTAGAGCGAGACCCTGTCTCTACTAAAAATAGAAAAAGTAGCCTGGTGTTGTGGTAGAGGTCTGTAGTACTAGCTACCTGGGAGAGTGAGGCAAGAGAATCACTTGAGCCCAAGAGTTTGAGGTTGCAGTGAACTATGACATCATGTCACTCTATCCAGGGAGACAGAGTGAGACTCTGCCTCAAAACAAAAAGAAAAATTCTGGAGGGCTCAAATAAAGAGAAAAATAGAAGTTGAAAAAAAAAACATAGGATTCAACTATTATATATATATATATATATATTTTGAGACAGAGTCTCACTTTGTTGCCCTCAGTAGAGTGCTGTGGCATCATGGCTTACAGCAACCTCAAACTCTTGGGCTCAAGTGATCCTGCTGCCTTAGACTCCCAAGTAGCTGGGACTAAAGGCTCCTGCCACAAGGCCTGACTATTTTTTGGAGATGGGTCTTGCTATTGCTCAGACTAGTCTCAAAGTCCTCAGCTCAAGGAATCCACTCACCTTAGCCTCCCAGAGTGCTAGGACTACAGGTGTGAGTCACCATACCCCACCTACAGAGTCAACCATTTAAAACAGCCAAACTTCCTCCTTTCTTCCATCCACTAGTACTTTTCACAACAAAGTTTAGGTGCTGGATAAGATTGAGATATGTTGTGACTAATGTTCTTCTCATAAATAATCCATGCTCATTTATAAACTTTAGAAAGCACAGAAAAATATAAAGATATAAATGTCACCCACAATCTCATTGCCTAGATATAACCACAGTAAAAAAATATTTTCCAATATTTTTACTATGCCTCTGTTGGCACATACATACATATGTATAAACACACACAAATTAAGAACATATATTTGTATATGTGTGTTTATACATATGTATGTACATATATATACATATATACACATACTAAAATGAAATGTCATATTATAAGTATTTTCTAATGGCCATTAAAATTCTGAGAAATAAGCTTTCTTAATATTCCAACATATAGATGTGGCATAATTTATTTAACCATTCCTCTATCTTTGGAGAACAGCAGGCCTTGGTAAGGAAATAAATGGTTATGTAAATAACAGGGCCTGAATTAAGTGCAGAATATTAAGAATCCCAGGTTATTCATTGGTCTCTGAAAGTTAATGGAATCCAGGGAAGCAGAACAATCAAATTCAATATTTTTAGCCTTTTGAAGGATCCATACATATATACATACACATTTAGGCTTTGATGCTGATGTGTTATGCTGAAAGGTGCCCCATAGCAAAGTGTTTAAGACAGAGGCTTCTTGCTAGAATGACGTGCACTTGTATGGGGGAGAAACTGGCACCAGAGATCACAACTCCAGGAACTCTACTGATCCCATCGAAATCCAGCTCTAATGAAAGAAGATCATAGTTTTTTGTTGTTTTTTTAAATTATTATTAAATCATAGCTGTGTACATTAGTGCAGTCAAGGGGTACAATGTGCTGGTTTCATACACACTCTTAGAAGGGTACAGGCAAAACTTATTAAATGCAGAATACAAATGTCTTCATACAATAACTAAGAAAATGCCATGAAGACTATGTTAAACAGAAGATCATGGTTTTTAAATATTTTCTCAAACCCATAGTATGGAAACTAGAGCTAAAATTGTCATTTATTTCATTTTTTTTCTATCTTCTAAGTGGTGTCTGGTTTTTTTTTTTTTTTTTTGGTCTTCTAGCTTTACTAAAGTATAATCGATAAATTAAAATTATATATGTTTAAGACTTTTTATATATTTAAAAATTATAAAATGATTATCACCATCAATCTAACTAAATATCCATAACATTCATCACCTCATATGGTTACCTCTGTGTGTGTGTGCTCATGTGTATAGTGAGAACACTTAAGGTCTACTCTCTCAGTAAATTTCACATGTACCTTATTATTAACTACAAACACACAGTATACATTACATCTCCAGAAATTATTCAGCTTAGAACTACAACTTTATGCTCTTTCACCAATGTTTCCTCATTTCTCTCACCTCTGTCCCTGGTAACCACCATTCTATTCTCTGCTTCTATGAGTCTGACATTTTTTAATTCCACATATAAGTGAGATCATGCAGTATTTGTCTTTCTATAATAGCAGTCCAACTTTAATGGGAGATTTCTGGCTTGAGAAAGCATAAATCTTAAGATATTGAAGCTATCACATAGAAAGATGCCTCACTTTTCTCCAGATACAGGATTTAAATGAAGGAACAATCTCATTTCTTACTTCAGGATTTTGTGATTAGACATATTTCATGTAGAACAGGGAATAGAGCAGGTCACTGAGGGACCAAAAGACACCTTTTCTCTTCGAATGATGTTTTCAAAGGATGACGAGACAGTAACAGCTAGAAGTACACCAAAGGATAGTGATGTCAGCAGGAAGCGCCTGCCTGGCTAGCCACTATACTTCCAACTTCCTCTTGCATCTATATGGGGCCATAAGACTAGTTCTAGCCAGTGCAATGAAAGCAGAGTGAACTATGCACCACTCTGGGCTCAGTGGCTAGCTTTTCTTCCTTGCACTTTCTCTTCTGAAGTGACCATGAAGGTTCATACTGAAGATGACAGCATTACAAAATGAGAGGAGACTACATCTCTGAGTGATGAACTAGAACAGAGCTGCCCAGGACAAATGTCTGACCAAAAATATCAATGCCGAATTTTGTGCAACTGAGGAATAAATATTTATTGTGTTAAGTCATTGACATTAAGGGTTGTTACAGTGGTCAGTATATCTTGACAGGCACTCATTCAAAAGGCCTCTGCTATCTGAACAACTGATTTGGGAGAGACAGAGCATGGGGAAAAGAAGGCAAGAGCACTTGTTCAAGATGGAGAACACAAATTGAGCAAACACAGGGCAAGGAAAGGATAAAACAACAAGGGTAATAGTCACAGGGAATCAAAGATTAAGTTCCAAAAATCAAGGACTGCAAGGAAGTATAAAATTAAAATTTTTATGTGACTTGGGATCTTGCTTTCTTCCATGGCTTACATGACCAATACAACAATAGTTACAAGTAGGTATTTCTGTCAATAAGTGACTTTTTTCCTTTGGTGTGTGAATCATTTCTGTTCCCCAAATAATCTCCCTTTTTGATTAATGATTCTCTGCTCTTGATTTTAGGTCACATTCAAATTCATTGTGTTCTCTTGAGAGTTTGGTTATGGTTCAGGCAATAACAAAGGCATGAAAAATAGTTTGAGATTTCATTATACAGATTAAAGATGTTAATGAAAGCTTTTTGATCCTAAGCAAGAGCACTCAGAGTTTTTCAGTTAGTTATAGATTTTTCAGACTTCTGTTATCGTTCACAGTGACTTGAAGCTGTACCCATCTGATATCCTGAGTGTTAAATGCTCCTTAATATTACTCTCTGAGGATATAAGAATACTGAATTGTTATAAAGTGCTAGCCCTTGCCATGCTGAATTAAGCTTCATTTCCATCTATCTAATCTATCTGTCTATCTATCTATCTATCTATCTACTTGTCTATCTCTCAATTTTAAGCCCTAATAATGAGCTACATAGGGTATATACTAGAAGTTGGGATTCAGACTGTGTCTGCTGCCCCCATATGATCATAGATCTTCCTGCTGCATATTATATCCAATTCCCTCTCATTTCTTAACAGGTTAGGGGCATTACCTCAAGGCCTGGCTCAGAACCTGGTGCACGTTGTAAACATTCAACAAATAGAGTAGAAATGAGTTCCAGTATGCTCAGAGAAATTATTTTCTTGGAGCCCTACTAAGACTAAAAATCAGCCCTTCAAATCAGCCACATCCCACTCCTACGCTGAGGAGGCTAGATTCTGTTTTCAATGGATATATCTACAACTTGAGCACATTGTAAAACAAAAACCAGAAGACATTTTCTACTTGATCTAAGAGCATGATACACTTCTGCCACATGCCTCCTTCTCACTCATATAAGCACACAGAATAGAACTTTGAAGATTTCCCAAAAAGCTTTGGTCAAGGCAAGTTCACCCTCCTCCAGTGGATGCTATATTTTCCATCATTATGGAGCCATACATTTTCCATCATTGGCTAGCCATGCACTTCCAACATACTCTACAACTCTGCCTCTTCTGTTAACTTATCTTACTATTTCTACTGCTTTTCCCTCAATACCTGCTCACTAACTAAAAAGGCTACAGTAAGTCCCTTAACAGAGTCAGTCACCTCACGACTCCGCTAACCCTCACCACCACAATTCCACCTAAAGCTAGTTGGAGGGACTTTCCAAAGGATCTCTATTCCTTATCAGACCTGAGGTTTGCTGCATGCAAATAACTAAACACATAATTAGAAATACATTAAATATAGTTTTTTTTTCTTTTTTTTTTTTTTTTTTTATAAAGAGTCTCAAGCTGTCACCCTGGGTAGAGTGCCATGGTGTCTCAGCTCACAGCAACCTCCAACTCTTGGGCTTAAGCAATTCTCTTGCCTCAGCCTCCCAAGTAGCTAGGAGTATAGGCACCTGCCACTATACCCAGCTAGTTTTTAGTTGTAGTTGTCATTGTTGTTTTAGATGGCCCATGCTGGGTTTGAACCCATCAGCCTTGGTGTATGTGACCGACGCCCTACCCACTGAGCTACAGGAGCCACCTAAATATGGGTTTTTTCACTGATAACTTATTCAATCCAGGATTTGCTGAAGATATAAGAACACCTACTTATAAAAGGAATTGAGATAACATGTACTTATGAGTAATTATAAATAAAATGAATAGGGAAGGAAAGTGCACATGATTATAAAACAACAACATGAGGGACCTTTATGAGGATATGACTATTCTGTATGCTGACTGTCTTGGTATCAACAATCCTGTTATGACAATGTACTATAGTTTTTGCAAGATAGTTTTACACTGGGGAGAGTAGACACAGTCTACATTATTCCTTACGAACTCATGTGAATCTACAATAATATCAAAATAAAAATTTTAATTGAAATTAATGAACGGAAGTAAAAGGAGTTAGTCACTTTCGGAATTTGCTCTTTAAAGTCCTGTGTACACATGCAAAAAGGCAAAGAAACTTTAACTGAAAAAGACTGAGTTCAGCACACGTGTGCACAGAGGAATGTGAAACTTAATAGAAATCAAGTAGGAGGAAGAGGGGAGGAGAAGAGAGGCAAAAAAATACCTAATGGGTACAATGAATGCTACTTGGGTGATGGGAACACTTATAGCCATGACTCAAACATTTCAAAAGCAATCCACGTGACCCAAACAACTAGACCCCCTTAATACGCTGCAATACATGTATGACAGAGAGAGAGAGAGTTTAAATATATGTATTTATGTCACACTTACATACATGTATGAGAGAGAGAGAGTCTAAAGCCAGGTACAGTGTAATTCTAGCACTCTGGGAGGCTGAGGCAGGAGGACTGCTAGAGTTCAAGAGTTCAAGATCAGCCTGAGCAAGAGTGAGACCTGGTCTCTGCTAAAAATAGAAAAGTTAGCCAGGCAATGTGGCAGGTGCCTGGAGTCCCAGCCATTTGGGAGGCTGAGGCATCACTTGAACACAGAAGTATGAAGTTGATGTGCTGTGAGCTAGGCTGATACCACAGCACTCCATCCTGGGCAACAGAGTGAGATTCTGTCTCAAGAAAAAAGAAAAAAAAAAAAGAACTGAGGTTGACTGGATACAAAAACTCAGGCCAGATATATGCTGCATTCAAGAGTCTAACCTTACCTTAAAAGATAAATATAGACTCAAGGTGAAGGGATAGTCATCTAGATTCCAGGCAAATGGAAAACAGAAAAAAGCAGGCGTTGCAATCTTATTTGCAGATACAATAGGCTTTAAACCAACCAAAATAAGGAAGGATAAAGACAGACATTTCTTATTTGTTAAAGGTAATCTCAATATGATGAGATTTCAATTATTAATATTTATGCACCCAACCAGAATGCACCTCAATTTATAAGAAAAACTCTAACAGACATGAGTAACTTGATTTCTTCCAGCTCCATAGTACTTGGAGATTTTAATACTCCTTTAGCAGTGTTGGATAGATCCTCCAATAAGAAGCTAAGTAAAGAAATTTTAGATTTAAACTTAACCATTCAACATATGGATTTAACAGACATCTACAGAACGTTTCATCCTAATAAAATTGAATACACATTCTTCTCATCAGCCCATGGAACATACAAAATTGATCACATCTTAGGTCACAAATCTAACCTCAGCAAATTTAAAAGAATAGAAATTATTCCTTGCATCTTCTCAGACCACCATGGAATAAAAGTTGCGCTTAACAACAACAGAAATTTGCATACTCAAACAAAAACGTAGAAGCTAAATAACCTTATGCTGAAAGGCAGATGGGTCACTGATGAGATTAAGAAGGAAATCACTAAATTTTTGGAACAAAATGACAATGAATACACAAGTTATCAAAACCTCTGGGATACTGCAAAGGCAGTCCTAAGAGGGAAATTTATAGCACTGCAAGCCTTCC
>CAUYON010096177.1:0-11342 GCA_963573935.1 Arctocebus calabarensis
CAGGCGTTGTGGTGGGCACCTATAGTCCCAGCTACTCGGGAGGCTGAGGCAAGAGAATCGCCTAAGCCCAGGAGTTGGAGGTTGCTGTGAGCTGTGTGACGCCACAGCACTCTACCGAGGGTGATAAAGTGAGACTCTGTCACTACAAAAAAAAAAAACTTCCAGGCTCGGCACCTTTGGCTCAACGGGCTAAGGCGCCAGCTACGTACACCTGAGCTGGCGGGTTCGAATCCAGCCTGGGCCCTCCAAACAACAATGACGGCTGCAACCAAAAAAAAAAATGGCCAGGCGTGGTGGGCACCTGAAGTCCCAGCTACTTGGGAAACGGAGGCAAGAGACTCACTTGAGCCCAGGAATTGGAGGTTGCTGTGAGCTGTGATGCTACAGCACTCTATCCAGGGTGACAGCTTGAGGCTCTGTCTCAAAAAAAAAAAAAACTTCCAAAGGAACTTCCCATGAAATGGAGCTTTTTGCCTCTTCTTGTTATCTGAGCCTATTTAGGTGTTGGGGTGCCCCCACCAGGAAACCTCTGCACAGCCTCACAACAGTGAGAAGAAGGGTTATTATTTAATATATGGTGAAACATTAAAAGGAATCTTTATATTGGACCAGATCAGTGGCTTTCTAACATTGCTGGGCATTTATTTCTAGGCTCTAATCTAGATCTACTGAATCGGAACGGCCAGGAGTGGTGGCCAGGTACCTCTCCTCTCCTTTTTTTCCTTTAAAGCTCTCTTGTGATACAGCACACAGCCAAGAGTGGGAACCAGTGAATCAAATAACCTTAAGGGTTCCATCTAACACTGCCTGTGTTTTATTTTATTTTATTTCTAGCCTGTGTTTTAATCAGGAAGGGCTTCAAACTAGCCCAGAACTATACTCTTCACAGCACCTCATGATAAAACCTACGCGGTTTAAGGATCAAAGAGACACGCATGCAACAGGAAAGGCCTTGTAAAACAGCGAAGGAAAATGAAATGGAAGGATTATCTCCTCTGTGGAGGAAGAATACATTTCTAACTACGGTGGAGGGGGGAGTCACAGGTTAAGGGTAATCTGAACATATGAAAATTCAAAAAATATCTTTTTGGACAAAATGTAATGAAATATAGAAAGGAAAGTGAGCAAATGGGAATGTGACAACATAAATGATAAAACTTACCATCTTAAGAAATTAAATATTCATTTTATTTGGGTATATTTCCAAAGTAGGACCCTGGGGTCCAATGGGTCACAAACATTTAGAGGTTGTTTTGCTTCCTACCAGACCGTACAGAAAGACTAAACCAATTCACAGAACCATCGACAATGCAGCTATTTCTCCACAGCACCACCCAATTTAGGTTTTTTTGCTGTTTATTTAGTGTCTGGGTTAACAGATATGTGGTATCTTAAAGTCGATTATTTTTCTTCTCATTGATAGCAAGACTTTGTACTTTTTCATGTGATGACTTCCTCCTGTGTTAATAATTAATTTCTCTTCAAAAGAAATTTTAGTAGATACACCACAAAAAAAATGTTTTTTAAGCTGGGTGTGGTGGTGGGGTGTGTGCCTGTAATTCCAGCTACTTGAAAGGATGAGGGGGAAGGATAGCTGGATCCCAGGAGTTTGAGACCAGACTGGGCAACATAGGAAGATCCCTTCTATATTAATAAATAAATAGAATATGAAAAAAATTTAATGGACCAATACAAAGACTTTCAAAACAGTACTGTTTATGAGAATGAAAAGCCAGATAATTTTTACAATGACTCAAACCAGAAGCAGGTGTGTGAATCTATGCCAGTGATGGAAATGACTATATGAAATATGGTGGTGTCATAATAGTCTACCCTCATTGGCCACAACTATAAAAATATGTATAGATAGATATACATAAGACTGGATAGTAATTTAGAGTGACATAAACCACTAGATTCTTTTTTCATCCTGAAAAAGTTTCCTATTACTTAGTTTTATTTTGTTTTAATAAGAGGAAACCCTTCTTCTTCTTTTTTTTTTTTTTTTGAGACAGAGCCTCAAGCCTCAACCCTGGATAGAGTGCTGTGGCATCACAGCTCACAACAACCTCCAACTCCTGGGCTCAAGCGAGTCTCCTGCCTCTGCCTCCCAAGCAGCTAGGACTACAGGCACCCGCCACAATGCCTGGCCATTTTTTGGTTGCAGCCGTCATTGTTGTTTGGCTGGTCGGGCTGGATTTGAACCAGCCGGCTCAGGTTCGTGGCTGGCACCCCAGCTCTTTGAGCCACAGGTGCCGAGTCGGAAACCCTTCTTAATACTACCACACACCTAGAAAGTTTCCTTCAATCTAAGCTGGTAGCTTCTTTTTTTTTTTTTTTGGAGAGACAGAGTCTCACTTTATAGCCCTGGGTAGAGTGCCGTGGCGTCACAGCTCACTGCAACCTCCGACTCCTGGGCTTAGACGATTCTCTTGCCTCAGCCTCCCAAGTAGCTGGGACTACAGGCACCCGCCACAACGCCCGGCTATTTTTCTGTTTTGCAGTTCTGCCAAGGTGGGGTTTGAACCCGCCACCTTCGGTATATGGGGCCGGTGCCCTACTTGATGAGCCACAGGCACCGCCCTAAGCTGGTAGCGTCTTAAGTGGCACCATCAAAATACCCCCTTTACCTGCTTGACAATGACTAAAATTCTTTTACAAAGAAGGCTTTCAGGAAAGGCTTAAATACACAAACTTCTGGAATAAGATGCACCCCACTATAAATGCTTATGCTAAGGTGTAAATATCTGGTTTGAGATCCATTATTGACAGCAGGTTTGGAAAAGGAGAATTGAGGCACAGAGGAAATGAGCCATGGCAGATGCATAAAAAGGTAAAAAGGGAAGTTGAGGCACTGTGAATAAACCCGAGAAACCTCCCGTGTTCTGAAAAGGGGCTCCATCCAACCCACGGTGGGCGAAGGGAACGGGTGGCAGAGACATAGTAGAGTCCTTATCTCCTCTGCCTGCCCTGCAAGGCAGTGCCCCTTGGAAACAGGTGATGACCCATCCTGACCTCGACATGGAGGCAGAGCATTTCTAGGCTAGGGAAAAATGGTCTCGTCTCTCATCATTGTATTTTATTCAAAAGAGAAAGCAATAACTCAGGCTATTGGGGTCCCAAAGAGTCTGCATGCTGATGTGCGGGTAGTGCAAGTAATGTGAAGTCATGCAGCTTTCTTGTTGAGGAGCTGCTATTTCTCCAAAGTTTGTCTTTTCTCATTTGCTCTCTTCTTGGTTTCTCGTGGCCCACCTCCACCAGCCCAGATCTCCAGCCTAAGGAAAAGGGGAGTACAGCAAAGGCCAGAGGAAATGAATTGCATATTCTGGGGACCTGGCAAAGGAAGCCCAAGGCTTCCTGGGAAGGTCCATGAAAGGGTGCCCTGTGGCCGGAGAGCAGTGCCTGATACCACAGCTCAGCCCCTAGACCAGCCCTGGAATCTCAGTGCTATCTGCAGGAGAATCAAGGTCATGCCCTAAGGTTCTCTTTGGACAAGGGTAGCACCTATATAAGTCTGCTGGGAGGAGGAAGCAGAAAGTCTGCAAAGTCCTCATCTGCATCCTTACTTTGACGCAGGTAAGATGCCCGCCCATCATCAGCTCTACTACAAAAAGAACTGATTTAGAAAGGCTGGCAGGATCCAGTCCTCTCTGCACTGGGCCTGAGGGTCTGGTTGAGATCTAGGAGCTCTCTCAGATCGATTCCACCCCCTAAACTGAGCCCTGCCAATCTCCTTCCCTCTCCCCCAACCCATCCCAGTTTAGGTCTGATGGTGGCTAAACCTAGAACTAAAGATCCAGAATAAGAAGCGCAGAGGAGCCCTGGCAACTGGCCAGAAGCTGTCCAGGGGACAAGAAGACAAGACCCTAAGGCCTTCTGGGCCCCAGGGACACATGCTGCCCCCCACCCAGGGGAATCACAAAAGGGGCCTGGCAGAGTAATAGCAAATGGAAGCAATGGCCTCGTACCAGTCGCCTCTGCAGAGGACTCTGGATTGTCTGGCCCAGCTTCACCAGCAGGCCCACTGGCTTTGGCAGGGCCTCCGCTCTGGGAGCCCTCGGTGGCCACATTCTCCAGTCCTTTGCCCTCCTCCTCGGTAGGGAGCTGGGCGTCCACTCCAACTTCCAGCACTCGGATGGTCTCGTGGCCTGACATCACGATGACCTGCAAGCAGAGCGTGGGGTGCTGCTGGGCGGAGGGGCTGGCACAGCCCCTGGGGCAGCAGCTGTGGGTGTGGCTGGGTGTCAGGATGCAGACCTCCTGGCTGAGTGCTCTGTGAAGATCCCAGAGCTTGGGGCAGGCTGCAGCTCCCCATTCCAGGGAAAGAAGGAAGCAGGCCCTAGTGACAGGGAGAAGGGCCTGACGGAGAAGGAAAAAGTCCCATAGAACCAAATCACGTTGGAGATGATTCTGTTTGGTCTCTCTTGGACTCAGTTCTGGGAGCGATAGATGGTCTATCCCACAACCTTGCAGGGATGTCCCCTTGGCGAGGATATTGGACTGTGGCTATGAGGACTCCTAACACAGTAGCCACAGCTGAAGCTGGGCCACGAAGCAAATCCCTTCGCATCTCCCTTGAAACCATGCGGACGTTCCCCAAAGATAAAGGGGTGGAAAATGAATGCTATATATGCTGAGTAACTTCTAAGCTGATGATTCCTTTATTTCCAAAACCCTGGGGTGAAGCCTCTGAATTTCCCTAAGAACTAACTTCCCGGAAACAAGGGTCCGGATTCCTGAAGATACGGCCCCTCCCTCTCTGTCCTGCCCCACTCCTGGCCTGGAGTGTGGAGTTGGGGGCTCTAGCTCCAGCCATGCCATCTGCTGTGGGTGGCACGGTCCTCAAGAGGCTCCTCTCCATGTCCGAGTGATGCAGGTGTCCCCAGGCCTCCTCAGGACACTTGGTCTTCCCCTGCGCACACACCCTGCACTTTGCTATCTGTCCCCAGCATGGAAAAGCTATCCATTGGGCCATTCAGGAATTAGAGACAAACTCAGTACACTGAAAAGCTTTGTGTCAAGCCTTCCCTGCATTCGGCCTGTTTCCAAAACCACTCTCCCAACACTCTCCTTAAGTCTGAAAATTGGATCCAGTCAGAGACTGTGCTGAAAAAAGTGACAAAGTGACTCTTCAGGAGAGTAGAAGTGAAATAATAAATCCCCAAAAGCAGCTTCCTCGCTAACCCAAACTTGATATATGAAGGGTTCTATTCCAATTGCATTTTAAGAGAGGTTGATCTTTCTTTCTCCTTTTAAAAATGGCATAATAGTCACTGCTGAAAAACTAGAATATATATGTATAATCAAGAAGAAAAACTAAAGAGTAAATTACCTGATGTCTAAACCGTTCCCCATCCAAACGTACACATATTTGTACATTTTAATTTCACTATTTATTTATTTATTTATTTATTTATTTTTGAGACAGAGCCTCAAGCTGTCATCCTGGATAGAGTACTGTGGCATCACAGCTCACAGCAACCTCCAACTCCTGGGCTCAAGCGAGTCTCCTGCCTCTGCCTCGCAAGTAGCTGGGACTACAGGCACCCGCCACAATGCCTGGCCATTTTTTTTTTTTTGGTTGCAGCCGTCATTGTTGTTTGGCGGGCGGGCTGGATTCGAACCCGCCAGCTCAGTTGTATGTGGCAGGCGCCTTAGGCCGTTGAGCCACAGGCGCCGAGCCTTATTTTTTTTTTTAATAATTTTTTTTTTTTTTTTGCAGTTTTTGTCCAGGGCTGGGTTTGAACCCACCACCACCAGCACATGGGGCTGGTGCCCTACTCCTTTGAGCCACAGATGCCGCCCTAATTTAACTTTTTCTTTTTTTTTTTTTTGAGACAGAGCCTCAAGCTGTCACCCTGGATAGAGTGCTGTTACATCACAGCTCACAGCAACCTCCAATTCCTGGGCTCAAGTGAGTCTCTTGTCTCCAGCTCCCAAGTAGCTGGGACTACAGGTGCCCGTCACAATGCCTGGCCATTTTTGGGGGGGTTGCAGCCGTCATTGTTGTTTGGTGGGCCCGGTCTGGATTCGAACCCGCAAGCTCAGGTATACGTGGCTGGTGCCTTAGCCGGTTGAGCCACAGGCGCTGAGCCCTAATTTCACTTTTTAAAGTCACAGTTTAAATTTCCAAACTCAACCTCTAAGAAATCCTAGCTGTCAACCACCTTTGGGTTGGTGACATGACCGTGAAGCTTGGTAAGAGACACTGAGGAACTCTGTGGGGTCTTCCTCCCTTGCCCACACCCCTCAGTGCATCACCCTCACCCCCACCTCCTCCCTCCCCAGAAGATACCTGCTCATTGACAGTCAGAGATGACTCTTGCCCGGCTCCAGGGTCCATGGTCACTCGTCAGGGTGGGGTGGGGGCCAGCCCACACCTAGTGCATCCTGGGTAAGATGGGATTGGAAAAGCAAAGGCTGATGCCACACAGTAATGCAATTTCCATACCATGTAGGAAAATCAGAAACAGAATGGTAGGAAGACAGAGAAGCTAGGTTCTTCCAGAAGTAAAGAGAAGAGGATTCTAAGAACTTGGAAACTAAGGCATTTCACTTCCTGTGGCCAGGTGCGGTGGCTCACGCCTGTAATCTTAGCACTCTGAGAGGCTGAGGCTGCAGATCATTTAAGCTTATTAAGTTTGAGACCAGCCTAATCAGGAGCAGAACCCCTCTCTCATCTCTACTAAAAATGAAAAAACTGAGGCAAGAGGATCGCTTGAGTCTGAATTTGAGGTTGCTGTGAGCTCAGTGCTGTGATGCCACGGCACTCTACCCAGGGCACAGAGTAAAATTCTGTCTCAAACAAACAAACAAAAAAAGGTTTCACTCCTGACAGCATGCTGTAGAATCTACTATGCTAGGCAGAACCAGGGCCATCTCCGCTTAGGGCGACAAGAGGAAAGCAAGAGCCAGGCGTCTGTTCCTGGGGGTTTCCGGTCTAACGGGAGAACCTAAGGAGAATCAGACCCAGGCACTCAGAACCTCAGACACATGTAAGGAGCAAAGTGAATATCAGAGGGTTTCTCAGGGGACAAATCTGGGCAGAATTCCTAAGAGAGATGGTAAAGGCACAAATTAAAACAGTGGTCTCATAAGCCACCCAGTTTGTGCTTTTGTTACAGCAGCTCAAACAGACTAATGTATACCATAAAATTCACCATTTTAGCCATTTTTAAAGTGCACCATTCAGTGGAACTTAGTATATTCACAATGTTGTGTAACTATCACCACTAGTTCCAGAATGTTTTCATCAACCCAAAGGGAAATTCCATATCCACTAGCTGTCACTCACCATCCACTGCCACCTCTCAGTCCCCAGAAATCACTAATGTGCTTTCTTTTCTTTTCTTTTTTGAGACAGAGTTTCACTTTCTTGCCCCTGGTAGCGTACCATGGCATCACATCTCACACCAACCTCAAACTCTTAGGCTCAAGAGATTCTCTTGCCTCAGCCTCCCAAGTAGCTGGGACTGCAGGTGCCCGCCATGACACAGGGCTATTTTTAGATATGGGGGTGTTGCTCTTGCTCAACATGGTCTTGAACTCATGAGCTCAGGTAATCCACCTGCCTCAGCCTCCCAGACTGCTAGGATTACAGGCATGAGCCACCTCACCCAGCCTCTGCTTTTTTTTCTTTTTGATAGAGACAGAATTTCACTTTATCGCCCTCGGTAGAGTGCCCTGGAGTCACACAGCTCACAGCAACCTCTGACTCCCAGGCTTAGACGATTCTTCTGCCTCAGCCTCCCAAGTAGCTGGGACGACAGGCGCCTACCACAATGCCCAGCTATTTTTCTGTTTTGCAATTCGGCCGAGGCAGGGTTTGAACCCGCCACCTTCGGCATATGAGGCCAGCACCCCACTAGATGAGCCACAGGCGCCACCCAAGTGTCTGACTTCTTTTTACTTAGCATAATGTTTGCCGGGTTCACTCCCCTTGTAGCATGTATCAGAACTTAATTCCCATCATGACTGAATAATATTTTATTGCATGGATATCTACATTTTGTTTACCTGTTCCTTAGATGATGGGTATTTTGGTTGTTCTATCTTTGGCTATTGTGAATAGTGCATCTATGAATATTTGTATATCATTTTTTGAACACCTGTTTCCAGTTCTTTCAGGGATATATTTAAGAGTAGAATTGCTGGATCCCCCTGGGGTGTTAGCACCTTCACCCCTTGGCGGAGCGTTCCCTGATCAACCAGGCAAGGAAAAGCATGACATTTCTTCCCTTCTCTTCCTTTCCTGTCCCCTCTAGAGTGGAGTTCAAGGAGAGGGCAAGCAATTAAAAATACCTACCAATTTGAACAAAGAATAAGGGAGCTTCTCTTTACAGGTAGTACAGGGAGTGGCAGAAGAGCAGAGGAATTTGCTGGAAGAACTGGCGAGCCTGCCTCCCTGGAGCTCTGGCCTCATTCCTGGGTGTTGCCTACCCTTCCTCAATTTTGTACATGGGAGTTTTCCATGAATTTTGCAGAGAATGTGGCAATTTACCACCACTTCTGGAATTGATGAGACGTGAAAGTTGTTATATCTACAAACCAATTAGCAAGTCATTTGCAAATTCAAATAGGGGGAAGAGACAAAATAGAAAGGAAAGGTGTGCAAGATGAATCTGAGTCCATTATTACTTAACACATACATTTCATGGGGAAAAGAATTCCAATTCCAAAGGTGGCCATTGGGAGCGAGGCAGCAGTAGTTAGTCATTGTAAGGTAACGAGGCCTCTGCTCAAGAGGGGCTTAAAACCTGCTGGAAGTCTTCTTGTGGCCTTGTGCTCCCTGCAGCCCACCACAGCTACTCACAGGGAGTGCTAAGCTAGGGCAAGTGTCCACCTTGTGACTGCATTCTTAGGGAATTCAAGCAGTGACAAGGCTTGGGTGATTTTGATATCCCTTCCACCCTGGAGATTCCATGAGCTGTGTGGATCTGGGTCCTCAGTGTCTGGTCCTTTATGTCAGGGCAAGATCAGTCCTGGGTCAGGGCCTCTGGCCACACTAAGGACCACTCCAACCCACCAACCAGATGTTAGCCTACCAGACAATCTGGTAGAGCAGAGGCAAAAACCTCCCTTGTCCCAGATCCCGATCTCCCTTGCCTGTCCTAGTCTTCCCTTTAGATGACTCCTACCAGAGACATGCATGTGATATAGCCATGTCTCTAATGCACAGACACTTGGCATTTGGCTCTGAGCTATGCCCTCCGAGTTCCCCTTCTTGATATCTGTGCACTTTTCCCTGGACCTGCTCCCGTCTCCTGGCCAGGAATTTTCCACGATTTTTCGAGCCTTTCCATACAGGCTGTGGCTTGGTTTCAGTGACGACATACCTAGCTTCAGTTTGTTTCTTGAACATTCCCCCATGACTAGGACAAACAGCACGTATGGATGGCCTTCTTTGAGCCCATGACGCTAAGCATGGCGTGTCCGCAGCCCAGTGGCCAGGGAGGAGAGACAATCAACCGTCGGTTTCAAGAGAAGAGGCCCCTGCCCCCACCCCAATCCCAACACAGGCACAGACAACGGCAGAGCTGCTCTGGTTAAAGCTGGGGTCGGTGGCAGAGTCCACCCAGAGCCCCCTCCTTTGCCTTCTTTCTCCAGTGAGTTGAGTTTGAAAAATACGTGAATCATACCTGGCCAGGCATCCTGGTTGGCTAACCGATGGTTCACTTAGCCCTCGCTTTCCTATGCTAACACCTAAAAACCCAGGCATCTTGGGGGCAAATGAACTGAGGGTGCTGAGGCATTGCCACAACCCGAGAATCCAGAGAAGTCCAGGGCTACCCAGGTCTTACGGGGTGGGGGGGGGGAACACGCCAAAGGGCCTGTTTCTACCTGCCATTCTTCTCTGGAACTATTTTGGGTGTGGGGAAACATTCCAACCCCCTCTCCCTCCAGGAGGAGCATTGGGAAATGCCAAACAACTCCCTAGAGTAACCTGCAATGCCTTCTCCTGAAGAAATCCTGGTTTTTCAACACATGTTGCAGTGGCTACTAATGTGCTGGGCATTGGAAAGTCAATGGGAAAAAGCACATTTCCCAACTTTGTCAGGAAGGTTACAATCCAATGTGTGTGTGTGGGGGGAGTCAAGGAACTAAAAAGGCAACTACAATACAGCACGTAAGTGTCAGGATGGGTAGATACAAGGTGCTAAGGGTTTGCAGCATGGGCACCTAGTGCAGGCTTGTGTGGCCCTAGTTCCCAGGGAGGCATGTGCTTTGGACACAAAGTTTTATGTACGAAGAATCTTGTCCTCTGTCGGAAAACTTGTTTTATGAGATTCCAACGTTTCACACAGACACGTTTCTGTGATTTTATTATTCCCTTAAGACTAATGTGTTTGAGAGTTTTTTCTTTTTCTTTTTTTTTTTTTGAGACAGAGTCTCAAGTTGTTGCCCTGGGTAGAATACTGTAGCATCACAGCTCACAGCAACCTCCAACTCTTGGGCTTAAGCAATTCTCTTGCCTCAGCCTCCCAAGTAGCTGGGATTACAGGCGTCCACCATGATGCCAAGCTACTTTTTGGTTGTAGTTGTCATTATTGTTTGGCAATCCGGGCTGGATTTGAACCTGCCAGCTATGGTGTATGTGGCTGGCGCCTTAGCCACTTGAGCTACTGGCGCCAAGCCGAGTTTTAAAAATTTTTTTGAGACAGAATCTCATCATGTCGCCCTCGATAGAGTGCTGTGGCATCATAGCTCACAGCAACCTCAAACTCTTAGGCTTAAGACTCGGTGCCTGTAGCACAGTGGTTTGAGGTTGCTGTGTGCTATGACACCATGGCACTCTATCAAGGGCGACATAGTGAGACTCTGTCTCAAAGAAAAAAAGACAACTCTTAGGCTTAAACGATTTTCTTGCCTCAGCCTCCCAAGTAGCTGGAACTACAGGCATCCACCACAACACTGGCTATTTTTTTTGTGAGCTCAGGCAATCCACCCGCCTTGGCTTCCCAGAGTGCTAGGATTACAGGTGTGAGCCACCACACATGGCCCTGTAAATCTTAGAGTTTGCCTTGAAATTATTGTACAGCAAAATACTAAGAACAAATGACTTTGCTATTATTTTATAGATGAGAAAGTTGAGGATCAAAAAGCAATAAGAGTAGGGCAGCACCATGGTTCAAAGGAGTAGGGCGTCGGCCCCATATAATGGAGGTGGTGGGTTCAAACCCGGCCCCGGCTAAAAACTGCAAAAAAAAAAAAAAAAAAAGCAGGCTCGGCGCCGGTGGCTCCGCGGGCTAAGGCGCCAGCCACGTACCCCTGAGCTGGCGGGTTTGAATCCAACCCCAGGGCCCGCCAAACACCACTGACGGCTGCAACCAAAAAATGGCTGG
>CAUYON010096178.1:0-17587 GCA_963573935.1 Arctocebus calabarensis
GTCTTTATATAGTGATCAAGAAAATGCCATGAAGGCTATCTGTAACAGTACGATCAAAACATTTCTGAATGTATATGAATCGTGCCCTATGATTGCACCAATGTACAGAATTATGATTCAATAAAATTATTTAAAAAAAAAGTGAGGAGAAACCTCATCTCACTACCCCTGTGTAGCAACTCTCTGGTCTGTCAGTAGGGACTAGATTCTGTAGCTTCATCTGTTCATGGATAGACGATATCGTCAGACCTCACTCAAGGTTTCTACTTTTGATTTGTGATAGGGCCAGGATCCTTTTCACTTTTAGGGTGAGTGGCCTTTGCAATATTCATTCAGATTCTCACTTGGAGTCCTGAATTGATGGGACATTCCCTCTCTGTTGACCTGAGGCATATGTCTGTCCAACAAGTTCCTCACATCTTTCACACTTACTAGTTTGAAGTCTGAGAGCTCTGCATAGGTCATGTGGAGGCAACAGCAATGGCAGATCTCTAATGTGTGGGATATACTCTGTTCTGATGTGGTTAGTACATTTAGGCTCACATGACTTTCCTTGACTATTGGCAAGAACTAAAACTCTTCCCTCATGTGAATCGAGACTTTCCACACACAAAATGGCCTATTTCCCTGTGATCACCATTGAGATGTGAGGAGACATCTCTTTTGCCCTCCTTTGTCCCAGTCATTTGTGAAATCACAATTTTCTGACATCGTGATCTTTTGAGACCTAACTCAGAGTCCTTAATTAACTCCTCGTTGTGCCATGGACTCTTTATTCAGATGATTTATGTCAACTACACGTACCAAAAACTTCTCCTCCACAAGCCCACAAGAGAAAGAGAAGGGTCATCTCAACTGGGTAGCCCTTTGCTGGGCTTCTCAAGGCTGACAGGAAGGGTAGGATAGGACTTCTTGCATCTCACTGTATTACACTTAGTGACCTTTTCAGTCTTAAATCCTTACTTCAACTACTAGCAGGACGGGGGGGGGGGGCTCCTCTTTCTGCTGACCTGAAACATCTCTCCAAACTAGGGCTGGCCCTTCCTCAGACTCTCCAGGTAGAAACAATGGACTGTTTCAGCCTGTCAGATCAGAGCAGAACTTACTAAGTTCAACAGTAGGATTTGGATTCAAATCTGGGTGTCTCTTTCTGTTCTGGGATGGATGCTCTCAGGTCTCACTGAGTATCTCACTTTGAAACTTAGAAGGACTTGAGACTCTTAGTTCCACTTTACTGACACTAATCCTCTGTTTCCACAGTCACATTGCCCACGTATTCTCAAGTCTTAAGTCTTGGGCCCCAAATCTGGCCATCCAAGACCAAGCTCCTGGTAAGAGCTTCACAGGGCTGAAGGCAAGGGCAGAAATCTGTGGGGTCCTTTCTGCTCTACAGTAGGTGGTACCCTCCAGCCTCACTCAGGATGCCCATCTGAACTTCTACCCAAGCCTTGGTGTCCTCATTGGGTGACCTCAGGCTACCAGCCTCTGACCAAGCATCACCTCACAAATTTCCAAGGTGAATATCAAGGGGTACTATTTCTGGTGTCTCTAAGGTATCTCCCAGGACTGTTACCGGGGATGTGGCTCCATATGGTACTCAGTGTTCTGGGATTTGTGATCCCCTCAGTCTTTACTCAAGGTCCTGACTTGAACTTCTGGTGTGATCTGGGATTCTTGTCTCCAATATGAGGAGTGTTTCCTCAGATCAAAACCATCATTTCTTTCATATAAGAAAGTGATGGCGCCTTACCCTGGAAGCTGGAATTTTCCTGAGGTATAAGTAAGAAGGCACCTACCCTTGTAACTCTTCCCAGGGCTTCTCAAGGTAAACATAAGTGGGGAAGCTGGACTTTGTAAGCTGCTCAAAAATGAGTGGTCTGGGCGGCGCCTGTGGCTCAAAGGAGTAGGGTGCTGGCCCTATATGCCAGAGGTGGCAAGTTCAAACCCAGTCCCAGCCAAAAAAAAAAAAAAAGTGTGGTTTCCTGTGTCTTCGCCCTGGGAAATGCTACCCAACTCCATGACCATCTCTGATTTGTCCAGCTTACAGAGATTGGGTTGATAGTCCCAGAATGGAAATGATAGATGGGGAAGCTGCAGCACAAGGCACTGTTGGTGGACTATCATAAGAAAAGGATGATCAGAGTCAAGAAAAAACAACATTGTCCTATACGTTCCCTTTGTCAGTAAAACGTAAATTCTTGGGGACCTTTTGTTTTAAAAAAAACAACTGCTTTCTAAAAATAAGATGTCGAATGTCAGGATGATTTTGTAAGCTCCAGATTCTTTGGGTTAAACTGCATAGTTCTGGGCAGTAACTTTCGTTTTTTTTTTTTTTTTTTTTTTCTCGTGACCTATATTTACAGTGAAGAAATAGTTTACATTTCTACTAATTAAATATATGTGTGTGTTTGGGTTAGTGAGTGTACGTGTATACCTACAATGACAATAACAACAATAAAAGGTCAGTCCTCACCCAGTAAATAAGTTTTAGGTGGTTTTTAGTACAGCTTCTGGAGTCATTTGCCTCATTTTCCCAATTATTGGTGTTTTTCTTATACGTATATTACCCTCATGGATACTGGTGCTGTGGCTTTAAATGCTTCTTCAAATTCCTCCAACTTTCATAGTACAATGGGAAGGGCAAAGTCTGATTTGAAAACTTCCCACCAACTTATCCTGTCACCTGTAGTCCATTACAGGGCACATATCTACCCCAAATTCTGTCCAAGCCCCTACTAACACTGTATGTACTAGTTAAACACATCCTTCCTGCTTTCCTAGGGATTTCTCATGTTTTATTCATTAGGTGTTGTTGGTATTTTTTCTTTCCTTGTCCTTTCTACATTTATTCAGATGTATTAGATTGCTAGGAGTGGCATACCAAAGTACCAATTGGTTGGCTTAATCAAGAGACATTTATTTATTTATTTATTTTTAGTTTTGAATGCTGTAAGTCAAAGAGCAAGGCATTAGCAGGGTGGCTTCCTTCTGAAGATTGTGAGGGAGAATCTATTCCCTGTCTGCAAGCAATTGGTATTTCCAGGCTTTTAGATATATCACCATCTTCCCATGGCCTTCTCCCTGTGTACATCTTCCCTTTGTACATGATGTCTCTGTTATTCATTTTTTCCTTATTAGAAGAACATCATTAGATCTTCCGTACAAAAATGTTAAACAGTTTCTTAAGATTGAAATGAAAAAATGCTAGACAGTAACACAAACCTGTATGAAAAAATAAAGACCTTTTATGACAGTAACACATGGAAAAAGATAAAACTATTATTATAATTTTACTTTTTAACTATAATTTCTCGACAAATGTAAAAGAAAATGCATAAAATTATTATAAGTATAGTTTAATGTGTATATAATGTAAGATGTAATTTGTTACGTCAATAATGTGATGTGAAGGAGAATGAAGCTGTAAAGGAATAGAGATTTTATATGCAATTGAAGCTAATTTGGTACCAATTCAAAATAGATTGTTATAACTTTAGGATATTATATGTAATTCCCACAGTAGCCACAAAGAAAACATGTAGCAGATGAATGCTATTAAATGTTCTACTGGAATTTCTAGCCAGCACCATAAGGTAATACAAAAGGAAATAAAAATCAAAAAGATAAGATAGGAAGAAATTAAGCTGTTTTTATTCATAGATGTCATGATTGTCTTCATTTACAATCTAGAAGAATATACAGAAACTCCTAGCACTAACAAGTCAGGGAAATAAAGTCACAGACTAGATGAAGGTACAAAAATCAATTGTGTTTCTATACAGCAATAAATACAGAAAAACAACAGTTATAAGTGCAATATAGGTTGAGTATCTCTAATGTCAAATCCAAATTCCGAAATTAAAAAAATTTGAGAGGCTAACGTGATACTACAAGTGGCAAATTCCACACCTAATTTCATGTGACAGGTTGCCATCAAAAATGGAGTCAGAACTTAGTTTAAAAATTATTTAAAGTGTTGTATAAAATTTTTATTTTCAGGCAGTATGTATAAGGTGCATACTAAACATAAATAATGTTGTGTTCAGACTTGAGTTTGATTCCTTAAGATATTTCATCATGTATACGCAAAAATTCCAAAATCTGAAAAGTTCTGAAACACTGGAATTCTCAACCTATATCATGTATAATCACTCCAAAACAAAACAAAAAAACCTAAAACACTTAGGTGTAAATCTAACAAAGCATATATAAGACTTGTATGCTGAAAAGCATAAAACAGCAATGAAAGAAATGAAAAAAGATATTAACAAAGTTACAGGATAGATTTATGGTTTAAAATCTGAACACAGGGGCGGCACCTGTGGCTCAAAGGAGTAGGGCACCAGTCCCATATGCTGGAATTGGCAAGTCCAAACCCAGCCCTGGCCAAAAACTGCAAAAAAAAAAAAAAAAAGTCTGAACACAGTACAATAGCAATACTCCCCAAATTAATATACAAATTTAACACACTCCTATATGAATGTGTAAGGTATTGATAAAATATGATTTGTTAGATGTACTTTAAAACTTACTTGGAAAAATAAAGGTACTGGAATATCTATATGATTTTGAAAAAAGAATTAAGCAAGGGGAATCACTAGATTTCAAGATTAATTATATAGCGATTGTAATCAAGTTTTCATGACATTGATGATGGATATAATAAGGATCATAAAATGTCCTTATACAATTATGGCCAACTGATGTTTGACAAAGTTGCAAAGCCATTCAGTGGAGGAAGGGTATAGATTTTCCAACAATTTATACTGGGGAAATTAGACATTCATAAGAAAAAAAATAAAATTTGATCTAAATCACACACAATTTACAATTATGAAAATAGGGCATAAAAATAATTTTGAAACATAAAGTTATACACTTTTGTAAAGATACTGAAGAAAATTTTGGTATCTGAGGAATATTTAAAAGTTCTTACTCATTACATTAAAAACATGACAATAAAAGAAAATATTAATGAATTCGAAATCATAAAACTTAAACAAATTTGCTCTATAAAAGTTCCCATCAAATATATAAAAAGCAAGGTGCTGTCTGCAAAGTAATCTTTCTAAACTACATATCTAACAAAAGTTTTGTAAGATAGATTATATAAAGAATCCTAAAAATTTAATAGTTAAAAAAGAATTTACATTTGACCCTTGAACATAACAGTGCAAAACAGCGAGACATCCAGTGCAGTCAAACACCTGTATAGAACTTTGATTCCCACAAAACTTAACTGTTAATAGCCTACTGTTAACCAGATGTCTTCTGATAACCTAAGCAATTGCTTAATGCACATTTTTACGTGTTCTATGTATTATATACTGTATTCTTACAATAAAGTAAAGTAGAGAAAAGAAAATGTTGCTTCAGCACCTGTAGCTCAGTGACTAGGGCGCCAGCCACATACACAGGAGCTGGTGGGTTCAAATCCAAACCAGGACTGCCAAACAACAATGAGAACTACAACAAAAAAATAGCCGGGCATTGTAGCGGGCACCTGTAGTCCTGGCTACATGGGAGGCTGAGACAAGAGAATCGCTTAAGCCCAAGAGTTTGAGGTTGCTGTGAGCTCAAAGTTGATGCCATGATGCCATGGCACTCTACCCGGGATGACATAGTGAGACTCTATCTCAAAAAAAAAAAAAAAACAGAAAGAAAAGAAAAGAAAAGAAAATGTTGTCAAGGAAATTATAAGGAAGAGAAAATATAATTTACTATTCATTAAGTGGAAGTGGATCATCATGAAGGTCTTTACACTCATCATCCTCATTGTCATCATGTTGAGTAGGCTGAGGAGGAGGAAGAACAGGAAGGATTGGTCTTATTGTCTCAGAAGTGGCAGAGATGGAAGAGGTAGACAAGGTGGAAGGGGATGCAAGAGAGGCAGGCACACTCAGCATAACTTTATGGAGCTACACCATAATTTCTGTCTGAATTTTTGCTTTATAATTTCTCTAAAAGTTTCTATACAGGACCAATCCTTTCCCCACCATTTGCTTTAGTTTAAATGCCTGTATCATAAAATGGTCCAGGCCAAAAAAAAAAAAAAAAGCTAAGATCTGTCTTGAGTAATTAGATCCCTTCTGTCAGATTGCCTAATGCCAATTTGTTTTCTGGCACTTATCTTATCTCTCATCACCTGGCACTGGTTTGGAAGCACTCATCATCTCCATCAAGTTATAGTTTATTAATTCCATTGGTGTTGTTTTTTCTGGTTCTTGAATTGTTTCAATAGTCATATCTTGAAACTCTTCACCCTACACTTTTTTTTTTTTTGCTATATCCATAATCTCTTTCATTATTTCCTTGATTGGCTCTGAAATAAATGATGTGAAGTCACGTACAACATCTGGACACAGTTTTTCTCTTCCAGCAGTAATTTGTTTCAGGTCTGATGGCTCTTAGGGCCTTTTCTACAACAACAATGGCATCTTCAGTGATGTAATCTTCTAGGCTTTCATGATTTTCATTCAGGGTATTCTTCCATGTTGCTGCCAATCCTTTCCATAGAATACCATGTGTACTAAGACTTAAAGGTCCTTATTATCCCCTCATCCAGAGGCTGAATTAGAGACATTATGTTTGAGGGCAAATAGGTCACTTCAGCATCTTCACTGTTGAACTCATGGGGTTCTCGGTGGCCATGGGCATTATCTAATATCAAAAGAACTTAAAAAGAAGTCCCTATACAGGAAGGTACTTCCTGACTCCAGAGCAAAAGTGCGTATGAAACCAATCCAGAAAAAAAATAAATAAAAGATTGTCAATGTCCAGTCCTTCTTGTTGCACAATTGAAAAATTGGCAGCTGGTTAGGTGTTTTATAGATAAGGGCAGTCCTTATTATAAACCCAATTGCATTTGCAAAACACTGTAGATTTATCCTGTCCATCTCTCCTTAAATCCTAGTGCTAGCTTCTTTTTTTCGTAATAAATATCCTTTGTGGCATTTTCCCTGCAGAATAAGGCATTTTTTTGTGTATCAAAAACCTGTTCAGGCAGAAATGCCTTCCTCTCAATGATTTCCTGAATGATGTCTGGAAACTTGAAGTTGCCTCTCCTTTTATCTTGACATTTTAAAATCAAGTCATCTTTTTCTAAAATCATTAAACCAGCCTTTACTGGTATTAAATTCCCCAGCTGTAGATTCTTTACTATATCTTTGTTTTAAGTTGTCATGTAATTACTTTGCTTTTTCTCAAATCATCTTAGAGTCTATAGGTATCTCTTTCTTATCCAGCACCCATATAAAAGTTGAATTTCCAATATGAGATAAAAAGTTTTTTCAAAAAGTGCACAGATTTTGTATCTCCAGGTATAACTCCAGTTAAGGCTGCACTAATTTCCTTCCTTCCTTCTTTCCTTCCTTCCTTTCCTTTCTTTGCAGTTTCTGGGCGGGGCTGGGTTTGAACCTGCCACCTCCAGCATATGGGACTGGTGCCCTACTCCTTTGAACCACAGGTGCCACCCTCTTTCTTTTTTTTTAATAGATTCTGAAATGATGAGTAAACACAGCGGTAGACTTCAAGGTATGGTACACATGAAGCAATTCAACTTTTTTTGGTAGTGTCATGACTCTTCTCTGTTTCTTGGGAGCACTTCCTTAATTGCTAGTGGCACTTCACTTGAGTCTCATGGTGTTACTCAAGGTTTATGGTATCACGCTAAACACAGTGAAAAGTACACAAGAATCACGAGAGATTGCATTTTACAATTTATAGGATGCAATTTACTGGAAAGATGAACTGCTCACTTGATCATGACCAGCGTCACATGGTGTTTTTAGCAGATACTTGGAATATTTGAGCTTATTGCAATAGCAACAGGAGGTGATGACAATATTATATAGTTATGGTTTGATATTGCAACCTTATGCTTGTTTACATTTGTACAATCTGTAAGTGGGTATGTGAAACTTTTGACAAATTTTAACTTTTTATGATAGATTTGTGGATATATTATGGCAGAAAATAATAAAATAAACTGGTATCTACATATATTTTACACATTCATGACATATCTAACATTTCCTTAATTTTTCTAGGGGGGGTATATCCAGGCAATGCTGCTTATCTGCAAGAATTTTCAAATTGTTGGTAATATTTAAAAATTTTTTCAATATTTTAACAGAAAAATAAATCTGTGCATAAGTAGACCACACAGTTCAATCCTGTGTCATTCAAGAATTAACTGTAATTAGAACATGAGCAAAATATATGAATGAAAATGTTCCTAAAGTGGATACACAGATAGCAAAAAAATACATGAAAAGAAGTACAACTTCAATAGACTTATGGAAAATACCAATTAAGCCCAAGGTGGGAATTCAAGGTATCAATGCACATGTATCAGAATAGCTGAATAAAAATGGTAATAATAACAGATACAAGCAAAGACATGAAGGAAATAGATCACTCATACACTGGTAGGAATGTAAAATGGCACTTTGACTTTGGAAAACACTTAAGAATTTCTTTAAAAGAACAAGTGATATATACATCATTGAGGGAAACTGGGTGAGAGTACCACTCTGCACTCTTGGCAAATCCCGTGAGTCCATAATTAGTTCAAAATGAAGTTTAAATAAGTCTATGGATATTGTGGAAAGATGATCCATAGTCTGGGATTCCTTTCAATAAATGTAAATAACAATAGACTAATATCCAGAAACATAAAGAACTAAAAATCAATTCCATTGCAAAAAAATAAAAAACAAAATAGGCTGACAACATGAACAGGAGTAACCAAACAAGAAACCTGAATAACCTATAAGAGATACTGGTTAAGGTTTCTGTTGGTGGTCAGTAAATTGAAACAACCATCTTATAGAGCCATTTGCCAAGAGTATACTGATTTGAAGATGCAAAATTTCTGTGACATCAAATGTGCTTTTGACTATGTATCCTAGGGTAATTATTTCATATTTGCAGGTGGAGAAATGTATAAGAATGCACACAACAGCTCTCTTTGGGATACCAAACAAAAAAAAATGTTAACCAAATATCATTCATGTGGAGAATATGCTGCAAGTATATAATGGGATGTTAAATACAGAAAAAATATGAATGAATTGAAGCTTGTAGAATCAACTTGGATGATTATTGAAAACATATAAATGGAAAAATTAAATCACTAAAAACAAAGTAAGCTATGCTTTTATAAAGTTGGGAAATATGTAAAATGTGAGTATTTAAGGATGCATTTATAGGATGTGTGTATATAGTAAAAGCGTAAAGAATGAAATGAGGATGTTGAAGACATAATTCAAGAAAAGTATTTCTTTTAAAGAGGTAGTCAAGGAAGAGAGTATAATTGAGAAGAGGAACAGAGGGTGTTTAAAATAAATGTTTATTTCTCAGTTTTGGTGATGGTTACCTGGGTGTTCATTAAGTTATTTTCTATGCATGTTTGTGTGTCTTAAATAGTTCCTATGAAATTAAAACAAAGGAGCAAATGTACTGAAGTGCAAAATTCAAACTCAAACTAATTAACAACTTTATTAATTATAAATATATGTAAGAAAACAAAGTAAAGGAAATCCAGGAAATAGTCTTGGTTATATAAATATGATCACAATGTATAACTCTTCCTGGATCAACAATCCCATTTGATGTACCAATATGTGTTAATGATGGCAATTATTCTCATTAAATAACACAGAGTTGGTATTAGCATAGCCTTGTCAGGGCCAAAAAAGTTGATAAATTTGATAACTACTAATGTACATTAAATAGTTTGGAATTTTAATTGTTGGCCTTCAATTATTTACTTCAGTAGAAGGAGATAGATTATAACTACTAGAAGTTCTTCGCCTAGCTGTTTCTTTTTTGTATTTAACTATATATTTGCTTATGTTCCTTTTCAGACTGCAATATTTGAAGCTTCTAATACATGAAATATAGGAATAATCAGATTGAGGTCAGGTTTAAGTAAAAATGAATTTGATTTGTCATTAGCTTGTGGTGGTTTTCTTCAAAGAATACTCCCTTTTTTTCCCAGTTTTTTTTTTTTTTGAGACAGTCTCACTTGGTCACCCTGGGTAGAGTGCTGTGGCATCATAACCCAGCATCCTCAAACTTTTGGGTTCAAATGATTCTCTTTCCTCTGCCTCCCAAATAGCTGGGACTACAGGTGCTCACCACAACACTCGGCTATTTTTAGAGATGACGTCTAGCTCTGGCTCGGACTGGTCTCGAACCTGTGAGTCCAGGCAATCTGCCCACCTGGGCTTCCCAGAATGCTAGGATTACAGGCATGAGTCACCATGCCTGGCTTACACTCCCTTTTAAATGGATATTATTTCATCAAATCTGATTATTCATGGTCAAGACTATATTCAGATTAGCTAAATTTGAGAAAAATTATGGTTTTCTCAACTTCATCTATATTATGAATCAAATCCCAGAATTAACTCCTTATAAAAGCAACCCAGTAATTTTCCACATACATTAAGCAATTATACTTCAATATGTCTGTTTAAAAAGATGAAACTTTGGCAGTGTAAGTTAGCTGACTGTCACAAAACCATTGGGCTTGTCACGGTTTTGAAATTCTGAGTTCTATTCTCCACCTTTCAAATATGATTACACAAATCTACAGTTTAACATTTCCAAAAAACAAAATTTCACAAACCTAACTATTCCGATGGTTATAAGCTCTCAGAGATGCGTGCAGTGACATGTGTCTGTAGAGCCAGCTACTCGGCAGTGTGTAAGCCCAGGAATTCAAATCCAGGCTGGGAAAAAGCAAGACCTAAGCCTCTAGGAAATAAAAAAGTCTCTTATTAGGAGAAAATTATTCACAGTTAACCTCTATTTTATTCTGTTAATTGAACAAATACCATATTATTTTTTTCTGATTACAACTGGAAAGCAGAGGTTTTAAAATTAAAAATTGCAGAAGAATATATAAAAAAACCCACAAAAACTGTTCAGATATACACAATCAAACCTGTTGGCCCATTTACTTCCTATTGTTTTTATATGTATGTTTGTGTGTGTGTGTACTCCTATATTCAGTACACATAATAACCACATCACATATATAAATATTAATACATATTATTTATTGGCATCAATTACATAATTAGTGTATACAACATGCACTTTTTTTTTGAGATAGAGAGTCTCACTATGTTGCCCTCAGTAGAGTGCTGTGGCATCACAGCTCATAGCAACCTCAAACTCTTGGGCTTAAGTGATTCTCTCACCTCAGCTTCCTGAGTAGCTGACACTACAGGTGCCTGCCACAATGTCCGGCTATTTTTTTTGTTGTAGTTGTCATTGTTGTTTGGCAGGCCTGGGCTGTGTTCGAACCCACCAACCCTGGTGTAGGTGGCCGGCGCCCTAGTCACTGAGCTACAGGTGCTGAGCCTATAGCATGCACTTTATCTAGATTTTTACTTTTAACTATCAGTCAAAAATAATTTGAAGCCTTGTTTAAAAAATGAAATTGAAGCACAAAAGCATGAAATTTTTTTCTCAGTATCCCACGGCTACTAAATGTTGGAGCAAACACTCAAACACAGGCAATCTGAGTCCAAATGTGGCACTCTTATTAGCCTGCCTCCCATATGGTAGACCTATAACTAATGTGTGTATGTGTGTGACTGAAACCGAACTTAATCCCATTCTTTAACAGCGTCATTTTCAAAAATACATCACTTGAGTGAATGTAACAGACTGTGACCATTTTCTCAGCAGTGTTTTGTATTCCATACTTGAAGCTTTACTTTGAACACAAAGATATATGAACATTAAGTAACCACATATGCATGCATATCTAATCACACATGTAATCATGCATACATACATTGAGTTCATATGTTACTTATTTTTGTCTTGTCCTCTTATTCTCAAGATAGTCTCACGATATTTTTCTTCTCAGTGTATAACAAGCACGTGCTTAAATAAGCATAAATTAAAAAATGACGGCGGCTAAACATCTACTCTCCAATGTCAACTACTTCACTTGTTTAATTATATAGTAGAACCCCTGTAAGTTGACCACCCACAGGACTGTAACAAACTGGTCAACATATGGAGGTGGTCAACATAAGGAACTAGGCCTACCATATTGATATATACATGTGGTGTATGTCCAGTCTATGAAAATTAGGTCAACTTAAGGAGGTGGTTGATGTAGGTAGGTAAGTGGTCAACTATGGAGATTCTACTGTGTTTGATTTTAGTTTTCCCAGTGATTACCTCTTTATCTCTAAATAATTCATATACACATATGACACTGTATTTGGTGTATCAATATTTATATATGATCTATTATCCATGTTTTAGAATCTATTAATAGTCTATTTCCCCTCAATGTTACTTCAACCTTCCAAACATTGCTGCTTTTATCTTCTCTTAGTTTGCGATAAAATTTGTACTTTTATCTATATTGTTTATTCCACCAATATATATAATATCTTTTAACTCCCCCATTGCAAGATGAGCATACTAGTAAATTATAAAGAATTATATATGTTCTCTTTTTACTTCCCATCTACAATCTTTCTAGATCAATTTGCCCTTCTTTTCTTTGGACCTATTGCTTCCCAGCCCTCTGGGGATGTCTACTGCTAGTACAACTTTTGTTTTTGGTAACATTCATATCCAAGAGATAGATTTTGTTCTCTATTCCACTTTCATATCCTACTGTTCCTAACTTGGAATTACAATATATTCATAAATATTCTTGATGCTATTAGTCATGATTAATTTCTAAATTCTCACCTGTTACCTGAATATCTCTACTTTCTCTGAGGTCATCTGTTATCTTTATCTTGATCTCAGTGTTTCATTTTGGAGTACATACTCTAATAGCTCACAATTGTTTATCAATTCATATTTAAGAAAGAGGCAATAGAAAAGTAAATTATGACTATTTCCACAGGTTTGTCCATTGGCAGGTTTTATGTTAGAGTGAAAAACATTCTGCTTTTATATCCAGTTGCCTGGCATTATATGCTGGCCTTGAGGGGAATGAAGTTGTCTGAACCTCAGGCTGCTCTCCAAGTAAGTGGGCATTTCTGGACACTGATGCCCCCCCCTCCCAAAGTCCACATGGCAGCTTTGTCTCTTTTCTTACCCTCTGCGCATATACTCATTGATGGCTCCTTCTAAATAGCTGTCTTTTAAATCTCTTTATTGTACTTTTCATGAGAATTTTCATTGAAAGAGCAAAGATAAATGCAGGTTTCAGATGCCTAGAAGCCTTCTCTCATGTCATTTAAAATTTAAATTCTGGATTTCAGTCCTGACATGTTCAGACTCTATGATCAGGACTCATTTTCCTTATTTGTAAAATGAGCATCAGGATACTTGCCCACAGTGTTGTCAGTAATAAATATGGTTATGTAAGCAAAACATCTTAGTATTGTAACTGAAACTTAGAGGATGCAATCAGTGTTTGATCTTCTTCCACTCTAAATTCAAAATGCTGGTTCTACTAGTGCTTCTCACAGGTGTTTGTAATCTGGAAGAATGTCAGACAAGCCAATCCACAGTGAGAATGTAATTTCATAATGGCTGTACTTAGTGTTTAGAAAACCATCAGAAGCAAAACAAAAGAAGCATTTGATTGTTCTCTCGTGGAAACCAAAAAAAAAAAAAAGTTTACAGAAGAGGAAATGCTTAAAAATATACATGTAGAAAAAAATTTTTCATCTTTTGGCTGAATTTTCTCATAGAGACTTGAATAATATTATTAAACTGTTCTCTAAATGTCTAATTTTATTAGGCTAAGTAAGTAATTTACTTTTGACATTTACAAAAAGTGACTAAAAATAATTTTATTGAATAAAAAAATCAATTCACAGCTTGTTATCAACATTATATAGCTATCTATGAATATATACCGCTGTCTTAAATTTTGTCCAAATCACAATTAATAGTAGTTCTTTCTACCAGTCATGAATTTACCTCCTAAGAGAGAGCATTTTTGTAGAAAATATTAAATAGTTATACCAGCATATACACAAACATATTTATGTTTCCTTTGACTTGTTGCCTAAATTTAGATACATACAGTGATTGTCATAAAAGTGAAGTAGAATTTTGGTAAATCATTCTAATTCCTTTTTTCTTCATTGTTATCATTGAACCATATAGGCCCTGACCTTGCAATAGCTCTTCAAGCCACCATGAAGTATATTTCTTTTTTAAATGTGGAAGAAAGTGGGAAAGAAAAAAAAGATTAGGAAATTAAGATGACGCCTGTACTTATTATACAAATTCCTGGAGAACTGGGCCACTTACTTGAAGTGGGTCACAAATTTGATTTTAAACTGTCCTAGTCGTTTATATGATTCAATATGACTATTTTTATTTTAAGGAATTAATATACTGAAGATAAGCCTAAATTATCTTGGTTCTAACTACCAGCTTTTGCCTTATTAAAAAAGACAATAGATTAATATTATATTATGTATTTGATAGAACTTAATTATAGGTCTATAAAAGCATTTATTAGGTGCATATTATTTAAATTATAGTCATTCTTAAACACTTCATTTGTTCATCAATATCCATGGAGATCCAAACCATTACTAGAGCCTGCTGTTTTTACCAAATATATCCTAAATTTGGCATCTTTTTCCCTTTCTCACCTCTTCTGCCCCAATTTATTTATTTATTTATTTATTTATTTATTTATTTATTTTGAGACAGAGCCTCAAACTGTCACCCTGGGTAGAGCACCGTGGCATCACAGCTCACAGCAACCTCCAATTCCTGGGCTCAAGCGAGTCTCTTGCCGCTGCCTCCCAAGTAGCTGGGACTACAGGCGCCTGCCACACGCCTGGCCACTTTTTAAATTTTTTTTTTTTGGTTGCAGCCATCATTGTTGTTTGGTGGCCCGGGGCTGGATTCGAACCTGCCATCTCAGGTGTACATGGCTGGAGCCTTAGCCCGTTGAGCCACAGGTGCTGAGCCTTCTGCCCTAATTTAATGTACAATCATCATCTTTAAACTGGACTGCCACAATAGGTTCCTAAAAGGTAAAGTGTAGACTTGATCATGTTTTTCTTCCACTTAAAGTACCCCAATAGCTTCCCACACCAATAGGATATAAACTGAATATTTCAATGTGGTCCATGTGGACAGCCTTATGGCTGTTTCTTGATTATGTTTTACATCAATAACCCCCTTGCTCTTTCAGCATTAACACTACTGGCCTTCGATTTGTTCTTCAAACACATTGCAATTCTCCATACCAGAAACCTTAGATTCATTCTTTCCTAACTGAGCTCAATACATACAGCTAAAAAAGAATTTAGCTAATTCTTTTCCATCCTTCATATCACATCTAACATATCGTTATCTCTGGCCCTTCAAACCATATCACAGTCCCCACTATATGGTCTCATATCACTTCTGCACATATATACTTTGTAATTTTCACATATATTTTATAACAATGTAATTAATATGGTCTATGTCCTATAAAATGTTAGATACAGAAAATTATTAATAGCGTGTTTTTTTTCTAATTACTACATCGCAAAAACCTAAAACAGTGCTTGCAACATTTTCTATAAATAGCAGTTGAATGAATGCATGGCTGCATCTAAAGACGACTTTTAGGAAAAAAATGTGAAATGACTCACAGGTACAATAACACAGAATTTGAGCCTGTCTACCCAAATAAAGACCTCAAGGTCAAATGTTCTTTTTTTTTTCAATTAAATTCAAGCTTATGAGCTTTTTATAATGCTCCCTTGCACAAATTGAGGAGAGTATTGATGACACAAATTGGACTAAAATCATCCTCATTCTTGCTAGATGTGAACTGTAATTTTCTCTATAAAACAATTTTGAGAACAATTCTATTGATTTTGAAAGCCCCTAATTCACTTTACTCTTTGCTGCTTCCTAGTCTTATACATTCAATATCAATCGCTCTAAGGTTCCGTGGAAGTTAGGCCAAGGATTGACACTAAGGAAATCTATTTCGATTTCATTCTCAAACTTTTTATATTCAAAGAGAAGACAACAGGTGGTAGTTTGTACAAAAGAATAACTGTATATAATGTATAACGCAAACTATGCTAAAAGCTGGAGTAAGATAACAGGTAAAATTTCCCACAGCTGTGTCAAGGCAAGGTGTGGTGGAAAGACTCAGCCACTAATGATCAGTGAGCCCATTCTTGATTTGCAGAATTCATTACTTAAATGGTGAAAGCAAGAGTAGTCAAAGGTGCTAGATCCCCATGACCCGTGTGCAGGGCTATCCCAAAGCAAAAGGGTCAAATGACTGCATGATGAACAGCAGGACACTTCGTTATGAAGGAGCCCATTTCATGCCTCCACTATGTGGTTTTATGGCCTGTAACTCAGCCCTGGAAGGGGTAAGGTCACAAGTCTCGTACCTCATCGGACTCCGGAAGGCAATGAAGGACTGTCTGGTAACGGCCTCTCAAGGGAGCAGGAAAGCAAGTTAGGAATATTCTTGTAGCAATTCTTCAGAAACCTCCATGCTCAGGTTGTGAAAGGATCACAAGACTTTATTCTAAGACTTGTATCAGCCTCAGTTACACCCTATGTATGTGAGCTCGGTGGACTCATATGAGATTGTCAGGGTGCCATGTTCTAGTCATTTCCCTGCAAATTAGTAGGTGGAATCTCCTCCAACTCCATAGACTATATGCCATTATGGTATGTTTAGACTGCTAAATTGAAGATTAAGGAGGATGAATAGGTTTTCTTTATTAATTTTCTTAATTAACATTTATTGTTGTCCACTCTTATTTGGTTTTGTGTTTTGAATGGTATTTTTTATAATTGCTTTACATATGTTCTGAATTCTTATTTTCTTATATGTTTTCTCCACATACTCAAACACCAGTGGCATCTTGACTAAGTATTTGCCTGAATAGAAGCACACAATGTCTCATGAATTTCCCACAAAACACTGCATATTTGATTTTCTGAGGCTCATTGGTAAATAATCCTTTATTTTAGAGATTATATATGTGGAAGTTAACTTCATATATTACAGACCATTTCAAAATGTCTTAACTGAGAAGAATAGCTAGATTTTAGGCTTCTTGAAAACTGTCACGCTCTTTACTTTTATTATAGAAGCTAGTACATGTCAGTGTAAGCACTGAGCACAGGGTCTATTCCGAACAGCCCCTTGTTAGTAATTTTTTTAAAAAAATTTTTTTCTAAGAAGAATATGTTCCAGCTTAGAAAAAAATTTTTTTTTAAAATTTACTAACAAGTGGCTGTTTGGAATAGACCCTGTGCTCAGTGTTTACACTGACATGTACTAGCTTCTACAATAAAAGTAAAGAGCGTGAAAGTTTTCAAGAAGCCTAAAATCTAGCTATTCTTCTCAGTTAAGACATTTTGAACTGGTCTGTAATATATGAAGTTAACTTCCACCTATATAATCTCCAAAATAAAGGATTATTTACCAATGAGCCTCAGAAAATCAAATATATTCTTCTTAGCAAAGTATCTCAAGAATGGAAGAAAAAGTATCCAATGTACTCAGCCCTAATATGAATCTAATTTATAGCTTTCATATGAAGGCTAAAACCCAATTATAGCACAAGAATACAGGGAGGGGGAAAAAGGGAGG
>CAUYON010096179.1:0-19288 GCA_963573935.1 Arctocebus calabarensis
AAAGGTAGAGTATTAATGCCTTTATATAGTGATCAAGGAAATGCCATGAAGGATATCTGTAACAGTATGATCAAAATATTTCTGAATGTATATGAATCGTGCCCTGTGATTGCACCAATGTACATAATTATGATTCAATAAAATTATTAAAAAAAATTCTATGTAGGTGGTACATTTGGATAAAAAATGTAAAATTTCAATTTTCATGGTGATGATTTACATTGAAAAAGTTAATAAACATTTATATTAAAGTTAAATGTAGAATAAGCATTCTAAGCTTGGGGATACAGATAGAAAAAAATAACTGTGGCCCTCATGTAGCAAAATTTTTACAGTAAATGGGAGATAAAAACTAAACAATTTTAGCTCGATGTACTAGGTGCTAAAATGAAGGCATAAGACTCAGTAGGTTTGTAAAAGATGGAAGTGACAGCTTTTTCTGGAGACGTTAAGATTTATGTTATGCAGGACGCAATGCTTGAGCTAAGACTTCAAAGTAGGGGGTCAATTCCTGACACTGGTTTGAAAGAACATGATATAAGGACAGGCAAAAAAACTGTCTATACTATAGGACGTTCTCTGACAACTAGGTCATACCTTGTCATCGAGAATCTGATTACCTGAACAAAAACTATTCTTACAACCATCTTCTTTTTGGTTCCAGATGCACCTTGGACCTCCAACTTAAACTGGTTCAATTTTAACTGAATTTTATATCTTTGTTTGCCTCTCCCTTAATAGTAGAAGGCTAATTCTGCCTCCTTACACACTATAATTCAACTAATGTAAAGAATAACCACCATGACCACAAGCCAGTCCTCCAATTCATAAGCACTCAGACTGTGTTAGAATCCAGCTATGTTTTCCCTCAGCAGCAAATATACATTTACTTACATGTCGATATAAATACCAAATAACTTATTTTACTTAGGTTTCTCCATGTAAGTATTTTATTATTATTGTTACTATTTTACTATCTAATAAAAGGCTAAATGGGTTAGTCGAAGATAAAATGTGGAATACATATTTGTTAATTTATCTTCTGTCTCTGTGTGATAAAGAGACCACATATTTCATCTAATCAACTGGTTTCCTACTTCATTAATGTTACAATGGGAAAGTTGTCAGTGAAATGTAAAAAAATAAAACATAAAATATATGCCCTCAATTCCATGAGTATTGCAATGAGTAGGCAAGAGTCATGTTGAAATGCATACCTTGTGAGATGTGTCATTAAAGCCATTTTATTTTCATTTCTTTACTCTTTTTAACATTATTCTTTAAGCCTTGTTCTTCTCCTGCCAATAAATAAAATGTAGGGTAAGTACCATGACTTTTTCTTTCTCTTAGTGAAAACAATCTTTATTCCATAGCTGTCTATAGATGCAATAACAAAACCATCATGCTTTACTCCCAGAGCTTCCCCCTTACCACCTTGAACCTGACTCATACTAAGCCCCTCCACTGACAGCACAGCATGACTAGCATTTCCTCCCTCCACCCCAATTTGCCCTTTACCACTCTTCATTCGGCTCACTGAGATTTTCTAACTTCTATGGGGTGGGGAAAAATGAAGAAAAGGATGAAAAGTTTTAGTAAATCTGCCATGATCCCGAATGTCACGTTCACTAAACCAAGGCGGGTATTTAAATTTACCTCTCGTTTAAATAGGGAACTCATTGGCCTTCAATTTAAATCTCACAGGGAACTGTCACAGAATACCTGAGACATTCCTGCCCCTCACAAATTCTTAGCGGCAGTTGTGCCCTGGGTGAGGATGAATGTGTCCCCTCCTACTCATGACCTTGGTTCCTTTCCAGACCTTTACCTCACTTGCTCCATAACGTTGGGATCCCAAAGAACCCCCGAAGAGGACTCAGGCTCTTTTGCGTCTCCACTGGTTTATGACCATACACCTTACATCCAGTGCAGGGGTGACACTTCAGTTACTTCCTGGGGAGGCATGTTGGCCAGAGAAAGGATTTCTCTGTTGTTCTGCTTTTCTCTGGAAATTGATGCCCTCCACAGCTCACAGTACGTTAAGATGCCTTCCAAGCTCCAGGGTGCAGTTGGACATTCTTCCCACAATGGTTTTGGGAGTGTGGGACAGACACCGCACACTCCTAACAGCTCCCATTTGAGGAAATGGAATGGCACTTAACAGCACAACTTTTCCCCCAAACCCTGTTACTATCTCCGCTTTTAATAATTTCCTACTTGCAAAGTGGCTGAGAATGTCTGGATTCACAAAACTACTTTCCGTAATTTCTTTTGCAAATCCTTCAAGGTGGTCTCATAACTCAGCTTATAATGCGGCATTGGTTGTCTTGAGTTCTCAACTGAAATTGATTCTAAAATATATTTATTATTCTGTTCAGTTTTTCATAAAACTAAGTTTATTTAATGAAAAAGACGTTTTTTTCAAGGTTTTTCTTCCTTTTGTCATATGAAAAATTACTTTTTGTGAGAGACTAATGATCGTGTATTGTGGTTTTTATAATTTGCTTCCTCGAGAAAAGAAAGGTGTGACCACTGATTACATTGGTCCTTTATTTGACTTTTAATTTACAGGTTGGTTTCTAAATGCTTTGAAAATATTACCCTGTTTTAGCTCCTTCATTTTTTTAAAAAAGAAGGAAATTGAAAATCTGAAGTGGTGAAATAAAAATTCCCAAGGGACCTAAACAATGATATATTCAGGACTGGTAAAAAGAACACAGTTATCCTGACTCCCACTCCAGTGTTCTTTCATTAATTTATTAAAAAAAAAAAAAAAAGATTAAAATGGATAGAAAGCTAAGTTGTCTACAAAGGAAAAATCCTGCTAATGCTACAAATATTAATAAAAACTCAGAATACTTGCTCCAAATTAATTTATTAACCATTACAACAATTCTATGGGACAAGTATTATTATTATCACCATTGTACAATGAGAAAACTGAGGGGCAAAGTTGTCCGTCCCTACCCAGGGGCACAAAGCTTTTAGTATCCTTAATCACTACTTAAAACTACAAAAAAATAGCTTAAGTAATAAAAATATGAAATTAAAAAAACAAATACCTAATACCTAATTACAACTTAAAAGCATTTATGAAATATAATTATAGGAAAATAAGAGGAATCAGCAAAACCTCAATGAATTACCAATGAACTGTCCATAAATAAAGCCTGCTGAGAAAATTTGTATTATAATTTTGTGTTTTTATAATCTTTTCCTATAATCCCAAGTTATTTTTAAAGCATACCATGTGTTAAACTTAACATATTTATAATGTAGGATTTTAGAGTCAGATATTTCCAGCAGACTTCATATCTCAGGAGTTCATTACAATCTACTTACAATTTGTATTGAGCTTCCAAGTTCTAAAAATATATGCTTTTAAAATATTTTAAGTCAGCTGGTGAAATAGGAGGCAATCACATAGTAAGTTTCATGGTTTCTGTTGCACAAGGTTTTTCTTCCTTTTTTTGTAAATCACATAAAAACTCAATCTTAAACACTGACACTATGCAGCCTTTGTTGGACTGTTCTTTTCCAATTTAAACAAAACATAAAACAGAGGCGATATTTATCTTTGAAGAGTAGTTCTCACCATTGGGACAGCGCCTTATTCTCTGTTACTCTCCAGGAATTCTCGATGTAGGCAAAAATATATAGCAGGGCTTGAACAGCATATTTCAGTGAAAAGAATTAATTACCCAAGGAGTCAAAGATTGCTTGGAGCAGAATGACAGATTTCGGGAAGCTTTCCTGTAGAGTTACAATGCTCAGAAAGACTCCATGTTGAGAAGCTGGTCCCTGTTCTATTTTCCTGAACCTTTGGCCAAAGCCATAGCCAGGCAATGTTGCCTTATTATCCCTAACATGTTCCAGAATCATGTTGTTGCTTTTCTTTTTTAACTTGCCCCCAGCTAAACATCAATTTTTTTGGTCCAGAGGAAAGAGAAAAATATCCCTACAGTACGCCTGTCCTTGGATTCTCCATTACAGGAGAGAGTTTAATTCTTTCATCAATTTATATTACGTTTCATCAGAGTAAGAAATACTTTTTGAAACAAACTGACAGTGAAATGCCTTTCAAAATACTGTTTTGGCTTAGAACTGTCATTCTTTAGGCTTAATGGTTGAAGCCCCAGGGCTGAAAAGTTACACTCGTATTACAGCTGTTCAATGTAATATTCAAACAATGTTTGCTATTGATTTAGAAGATTCAAACAGCTTAGATTTTGTTCCCTTTCATTTACATCCTCAGCATCAAAGTCACAGAGTGTTAGGGTAGTGCAGGAATGCAGTTAGGGAAGAAAAAAATTCTACTGACAGTAGGATCTTGTTTTTTTCATTGCTGTGGTTTAATATTACTTGCATGTTCACCCCTCGCCAGTAAAGAGAAGTATGCCATTTCTAAACCTGAAAGAACAATGAATTTCGAAATTATTCTGACAGTTCATTCATACTGAGCAGACCTTGTACAAAACAAAGATGCAATGTTCTCCCTGTTGACTCGGGGCCTCTTTTGTAAAGGGCTTAACCTCATGCTACTTAATAAAATTCAACCCCGATATGGGTCAGTGTATGATGCAGTGAATCCTGGAGGGATGATTTCTGAAGGCTGTGCGGTTTAGAGGAGAAAACCCAGGACTTAAGAATAAAAAGATCTAAATCAGCAGCTGACATAGTGTACGACCTTGGGCAAGTTGCTTAACCTCCTTGGACTTCAGCTGCTACATCTGAGACAGGGACTAACACTTTCATATGAGCATAAAAAGCCCACTTCTCTCTATTTTCACAAATTGGAGTAGGGATTAATGAGATAATGTGGGTAAGGCAATTTGATCTCCTGAGAGAACAGCATTAAAATATATAATATCAAGCATTATTAGTAATAATTATTCCAGTTGACCTCCCTGCAAAGGGTACAGAGTAGTTTGACTCTTCGGGTAGCATAATTACATAGGGAACAGGTTTATTTATTTATTTTTCTGCTTTCCCCAAAGAGCCAGAAGTTAATTGTGTTTTGAACCTAGAAGATTTTGACTTAGACATGGTAAAGGGCTCACTTGAACGGCTTGTGAATAATGTGGTGTATCCTGTTGTTGGGGATAGAACGTTGAGGATTTGAAAAGGAAACAAGAGAAACTACCAAGCGATAGATTATTATCTTCCCAATAGTGGACAGAAGCTAAGCAATGCTGTTATCCTGGAAAGAGCATTTGACAGGCACTTTCTCCCATCCACTCTCATAAAGCTACTTGATGACCTTGGACGTCTGGTATGAAATGCAAGATTTTTAAAACCTCTTTCGTAGTCTGCCTTCAAGCCAGAATGCCTCACTCCAGCAATGAAAGTTGCCGGCAAAGCACAACTGGTGAATTCTCACTTGTTTCCTTCCTACGGATATTAACTAGCTTCTGACTTTGGTCACATGTATTCACTCATTTAAGAATTCATGGAATATTTACAGATATTTCAACTATTTTTCAGACATTGTGCAAAATTTTAGGAACACTTGAGAAGGATTTGCAAATGTTCTGGATTCTGGAAAAAAAGAAGTTAGGAATGACCTCCCAGAGAAGTGACTAAATGTCATTTGATCTATAAATTCAGGAAAGGGCAAAAACTAGCACGGCTAAGCCACGAGGGCCTAGAAAGGGGATGGCAGTGCATGATGCTAAAATAATAGGGTGGGCCAGGTGAGACCCACGAGGACAATTCTGCTGAGGGATTTCAATGCTCAGGTGGCAGGCCAAAGGTTCTCAACAGAGGAATTACGTGTCACTCTTGAGAGCTTGTGATCTCTTGCCCACTCCCAAATTCTCACTGTAGTCACCCATAAGCATTCATTAAAAGGTACTTTGTTATATATTTGCATATGTTAGGAAAATGTAAAGGAAATATAAAAGAAATATGAAAAAGCAATAGTAACTCTTCTTAGCCCATTTTTTTCATGTTGTTTGTAACAGAATGCCTGAAACTGGATAATCTATAAAGAAAAGAAATATATTTAGCTCTCAGTTATATAGGCTGAGAAAACCAAGGACATGGCCCGGGCGCCAGGTGAAGCTTTGATGCTGTTCTATGTGGCATAGGTCAACGGTGGAGCAGAGAGACATGAAGAAGGAAATCCCTGAGTGGCATCCTGGGCTTTATACCAACCCACTCATTCAGGAACTAATCAATTCCCTCAAGAGCTAATGCAGACGCTCAAGAGACAATTTACTCTTGTGAGAAGGGCACCAAGCCACTCACAAGGAATCAGCCCCAGGACCCAAACACTTTCCACTAAGACCCACCTCCCTACACCCCTTAAAAGATTTTAAGATCTTTTAAAATCTTTTTAAAAGATTTTATGCAAGCAGATCACTTGCCATGTCTGTGTTTTATCCTATATAACTCTCCAGTTGGATACACAAGAATACATGCGGCATAGTTATTTCCCAAATGGTGCCCCCTTTACAAATGTGCTATTTATTTCAGGGCCAGTGTTTTTCAGTATTTCTGCATGTTCTCTTGCCTCCCCTGTACACTTGAGCCAAGAATAATTAGTATTAAGACTATATGTACCCTTTGAAAATTTAATAACAAGCACACATCACCAAATGCTTTGAATCCCATGTCCAAAAATTATAATATTTCAAAGATATTTCCTAACTTATAATCTCTAGTTTGCGTTTCACAACTTAAAGTCATCAGTAATCAGTAGCTATTAAGACCTTGGTAGTTTTTTCTCCTTTATTTAGCTTAACTAATGTACAGGGGGAAAGGAATGAAAAATCTGCAGGTCATAATTTACTCCCAGCAAAGCAAGTCACTATGCATATGACATTAGGGACTATTAATTGGGATAACAGTACCTACCTGGCCTTTTACAGTTTCCACCAATATCGCATGAAATGAGGAATATGGAAGTTTTTTGACAAGAGTGGGGAGATCCAATGATTTACCAGAAAATGACTTGGAAAGGCCTGAACAGAGAGTATACTTCCACTGGAAAGGGGTCATAAAAGGTCAAATGCCCAGAAAACTGCCAGGGAGTTCAGGGCAAGGAATAAAAGCAGAACTTTAGGTGTGTACCTTGAATTGCCGATTTTAGAGTATCCTTCAGAAGCGCAGCTGAAAATTACTCTCCAGTAGAACAAAGTCATGGAGCTTCATGAAATACTTCATCAAGTTTCATAAAGTAATTTTTGTCCACATGTAAATCTATACCACAGAATATACAATGGAGCCTTATAAAATGTATTTCATAAATAGGACCATAAGAAGTGATAATAAAGTAAATCAGAGAAATCAAGCATTTTCTTTTGTTACTTATAGAGACTGAATTCTTTGAGGGGCCTCTTTTCTTTGTATTCTGAAAATAGGAACGTGCCTAGCTCATAGTAATTACATAATTGATTTTTAAATAAGGTAATATAGAAGACAACTTTCTGGCACATGCACAAAATATTGCTAATTCAAAGTAAATCAAATAAAATAATCTAATTTTCCTAATATTATATCCATATGCATTAACCTACCCAGCCAAAAAAAAAAAAGATGTGACATAAACTTTTGATAAGAATTTTAAATAAATATGAATGATATTAATGTTAATTAAGGTGCCTGTTTAAAATGGAGGTAAGGATAATTCATCATCAATATTCAGATATTTCTTTCATACTTTGGCAAATTGTCCAATATCTGGGATCTTTCTGGGAAAAACAAGAGGTCATTATACATACACAGTAGAAGATTTAAAAATTTAAAAAGTTGGGGATTTCCAATTGACCTTTCCAAAGAGGATTTAAAAAGAAATAGTCTAATAATCGCCCATTCTGTGGTCTAGGAAATGCCTAAGGGAACAACAAAAGAATTATTTTTATAAAGTGTATTGCTAACAGACCAACAGTTCTACAACACAGATAATGTAGAAAGCAATTGCTTCAAAAATATTTTGCTCCTAAATATATATTTAAAACAAAACTGAGGGGGGATCAAAAAGGATTGAAAAATTAATTTTAAGTGGGAAAAAAGTGTGCTGAGTGCCTACTCTATATAAAGCATCCTGGCTGCTGCTGAGGGAGACAACAGCCATTTCCCTGGAGAAAGTAGTAAATTATTTTCATATGGATAAACAAACAGCCTTACATATATAATCAGGTAAAAATCATTTTCCTCTAGGTAAGCAAACCACTATAATATGAGGCAGAATGTGTTAAGTATTGTAGCTATAAAATGCTAAGGGACCAAAGAAAGATGAAAAATTTAGCTTCCTTTTCAAGCCGACTTCTGTGTGTTGAATTTGGTCTCTTTGCAGTCCTAAGTTCTCGCTTCACACTATAGTCCTAAACAATCTTATCCATTCCTTTAGTTTTAAATAACATTTATAGTCAAACAATTCCCAAATTTCTCTTTCCAGCCAAGACTTCTCCTCTGAGCTTCAGACTTGTGTAGCTCGCTATGTAATGTCTTTACTGGAATGTCCCACAGGTGTATCAAATTAAATGTCTTTATCTGTCATGCTTCTTAGTGGCAAGCAACAGAAACTGACTCTGGCTGAAAAATCAAAAAGAACCTGTTTTTTAAAAAAAGGATATTGAGAAGATCACAGAATTTTTTCAAGGGCTCAAAAGCCAGGTTCAAAGCTAAATTTGCTGGGAAAAAAAAAAATCAAAACCACAAATCAAAACTGGCTTATCATGAAAATGACTTCAGCTGCTGCTGTTACTGAATTCTAGAAGCTAGTGTTTGCATGGCTGTTCCAAACTAAAGTCTTCCACAAGTGCCCCCAGCAATGCTGTCCTGACACAAAAAGAGGATCTTGCGACCACTGCCTGCCAGGCCAGTAGTGAGCTGGATCGCAAGATTAGCACCTGCATTAGCAGAATGGATTTGTGTAGTTTTCCCTCTCTAGAACTTCTCTAAAGTCAACAATACCTTGTATGGGTTTGCATTATGCACAGACATAGCATCAAGTTGCCAAAGAGGCTGGAAAGGGTATTTGGGGCTTCCTCCCCAGGAAGGCACAATTGCTGAAGCAAAAACCTTTTCCAAACATAGCAATGGTTGTAAAAATGTACTTAGCAGCCAATACAGGGCACACTGTGCCACGGTATTCCAAACAGAACTTTGGATTTTCCTTCCCCAGAAATTTTTCCACTTTTAGTCTCCTACATTTTAGGTAATGGCACTGCCTTCGACTCATTTGTTCAATTCAGAAACTCAAATGTCTTTCTTTAAACCCCTTCTTCACACCTACATTAAATTCACTAATAAATTCTCTTCCAGATATATCTCAACTGCACCCACTTGTCTTCATTTCCACTGTAACTATTAGTCCAGCTCGGGGGTCGTCGAGCTTGATTTTTAAAAGTCTATGCAATAAGGCCAGGCCGGGTGGCTCACTCCTGTAATCCGAGCACTCTGAGAGGTCCAGGCAGGTAGATTTCTTGAGCTTACCAGTTTGAGACCAGCCTGAGCCAGAGCGAGACTCTATCTCTAAAAATAGCTGGGCGTTGTGGCAGGTACCTATAGTCCCAGCTACTTGGGAGGCTGAGACAAAAAGAGAATCACTTAAGACCAAGAGTTTGAGGTTGCTGTGAGCTGTGAGCCATGGCACTCTACCAAGGACGACAAAGTGAGACTCTGTCTCAAAAAAGAAAAAAAAAGTATATGTAGTAAATATTACAGGATCGGTGGCACATGTATAGTTTCTGTCATGTATTATTTTTTATAACCTCCCAAAAGGCAAAAACCATTCTCAACTTATTGGGCCATCCGGAGAAGACCACAGTAGGGTTTGGGCACACAGGCTGTAGAAGCCCTGGTCTAGACCATGCCTAATTTCTGGATGTATACTAAAAGCGCTCTTAGTTGATCTCTCTGCTTTAGCTAACTTCCATCCATTCACAAAGAGCTTGACAAATGGTATTTTGAAAACATAAATGTGATAGTATTGCATTCTCGCTTAAAGTCCTTTACTGGTTGCTCATTGTACTGAGTACAAACACAAGACAGTTAATTGGCCTTTAGGGCCTATAATCATCAAAGCCCCGGTGACCTTGCACATTCACTGCACACTCATTACATCCCAGCCCCATCAGCCTTACTTCATTTCCTTGAACACCAGCATCTGTCTCAACTCAGGGACTTTCTCTGCCTGCAATCGTTGTCTCACTTTTCCTTTATCTTTGAGGGCTCAGAGTCATTTACTTTGTAAGTTTTTTCTGACATTTCCAAACAAAATTAGGCTACGACTCTTCCTCTCCAAGAGCACCGTCTTATTTTTAGTATCTCTAGCTATCTGCAGTGATGTGAACATTTGAGTCTTTACATTTTTATGTTTACCTTCTTTAAAAATGTAAATTCAAAGAGAACAGAGATAATATCTGATTTCTTCATTGCTATAAATTCCATGCATGCCATCTTATCATATCCTAAAATAATTACTTCTTGAATGAATGAATGAATGAATGAATGTATAAATCCAGCTGGAAATGTTTAAGAAAATTCATGGAGCTAATGAAATTTGAATTGAGCCTTGAAATATATGAAGAATTTAATAAGGTAAATTAGTAAAGTTTCAGATGAAGACAGGCATATCTAGAAAAGAGATATACAATATACTGAATCATATGGTATATCAATAGGGTTATATAATGACATCATCTTAGAAGAATAGGTTGGAAGCCAATTATCTTATATTCTAAGAAATGCTTTATCTTAATAGCTTGTTCCCATATGGTGTTCCAGAGCTTTTAGTGTATTTAAACCACTGTAACTAATGGTGATTTGTGATAGAATCTAAGGTGACGCCCGGTGCCCACTACCTCCTGCTATTCAAATCCTTGTGTAAACTCCTCCTGAATGTAGGCAAAACATGCAACTTTTTTACAACCAATGAAATATAGCAAAAATGTAATAGGGTATAACTTCCTTGGTTACACATATAAGATTGTAACTTCAGTCTCCTGAATGGACTTTCTCTTTTCCTATTTTTGACAAAGCTATTTCAGACCTCCCCACATTGGGAAGATAACTCACAGAAAGATACTGAAATTGGCCTTGACAGGGAGTAAGAAACTAAGGCCAGTCCCACAGGCCACAAGGAACTAAAGTCTACCAACCAATATGTGAGCTTGGAAGCAGATCCTTCCCCAGTAGAACCTTGAAGTGATATGACAATCTGAGCTCTGTCTTGATTGATGAGTCTTGAAGAAGAATCAGGTGAACTATGAACAGAAACTCTGGCATAATGTGCGTTTTTTAAGTTGCTGAGCTTGTGGGAGGATCATTATGCAGCAATATATACTTAACACAGTGTATTATTGGCTGAATTTTGTTTTCTCCAAAATTCATGTTGAAGTCCCAATCATACCTCAAAATGTATGATCATATTTAGAGATAGGGTCTTAACAGCAGTAATCTAATTACAGAGGTGGTGTTAGAGTAAGCCCTGATCAAATATGACTGTGGCCTTATAAAAAAAGGAAGTTCAGGCATAGACAGGCAAAAAACGGAAGATAATGTGAAGATACAGGAGGAAGATGGCTGCGCCAAAGGAAGCAACTCTGCCCAGCTCTTCCATCTCGGACCCCAAGCCTCCAGAGCTGGGAGACAACATTTTTTGTTATTTAAGCTACCCATTGGTACTTAGTAATGGCAGCCCTCGAAAACTAATACATGTGAGTTGTATTGTCCAGGATTTCCTTTTTTAAAGAAAATTTATTAACAGTTGAAAGCAATTTCAGGAAACTAGTTTAAGAAACACTGCTTTAGGCCATGGAGGTAATAAATTGTTACACCAGAATATCGGGCCATTAAAGTGAGTTAGACAATTTTGTCTTTATTTTTTTCCTCCATGAAAATACAGTGCTTTCCTCACTTTGTCTTCAGTCTACATCTCTCGATATAGATTACCCGTTTCTCAGACCTGCACATCATTTTTACTTCAAAGTATTATGGCAGTACAAATATTTTTGGTTACATGGATTCACTTTTATAATGCTTGAGTCATAGTTATAAGATGCCCATCACTCAGACGGTGGTCATTGAACCTAGTAGGTAGGTTTTCACCATCCCCTTCTCTGCTTGACTTCCATCACGTTTCGATTCCTTCTAAGCACCAAGTTCCAATTTAATAGTGAGACTTGTAGTGTTTGTCTTTTCTTTCTTTAGCTTCTTCACTTAGATAATGGTCTCCAGTTCCACACAAGTGGTTGCAAAAGACATTAAGTCATCCTCCTTCATGGCTGAGCAGTACGCTGTGGTATACATACACCATATTTTGCCAATCCACCCATGAATTGATGGGTACTTGGGTGGATTCCACATCTTTGCTATTGTGAATTGTGCTGCATTTGAGTATTGGTGTCTTTTTAACAGAATTACTTCTATTCCAGGAGTGGGATTCCTGGTTCAAATGGTAGGTCAACTTAGTTCTTTATGGTGTCTCTGTACTGTTTTCCATAGAGGTTGTACTAATGGATGTTTCATTATCGTTTTAATTTGCATTAGCAATGTGGAGCCTTTTTTCTCATTGTTGTTGGCTAATTGCTATCTTCTTTTGAAAAACTTCTGTTTATGTCTTTTGGTCTTTCTGATAAGGTTGTTTGATCTTTCTCTTGAGTTCTTTGTAGATTCTGTTTATTAGCTCTTTATTGGCTGTATATCCTGTGAATATTTACTCCCATTCTTTAGGTCATCTATTTACCCTGTTGCTTATTTCCTTGGTTATGTAGAAGGGCTGTGATTGCCATTAGGGTCTTCTTCATAAATGTTTTGCTTAGGCCAATATCTAGAAGAGTTTAACATTTTCCTCTAGACTTATTGTTCCGTACCTTACATGTAAGTCATCCATCCATTTAAAATTAATTTTTATGAATACTGATAGTAAAGAATCCTACCTCATTCTTCTGCATGCGGCTATGCAATTTTCCCAGCACCATTCTTGAATAGTATTTCTTTCACCCAGTGTATATGTTGTCTGTCCTCTTACACTTGGCTGTATAGGATGGTTTTACATCTGAGTTTTCTACTTGCTTCTTTCTATTGCTCTATGTCTCTATTATGTCTCTAATACTATGCTGTTTTAGTTACTATAGACTTATAGTATAGTTTGAAGTCTGATAAAGTGATGCCTTCAGATTTCTTCCTCTTGCTAAAGATTTCCTTGGCTATTCAGGCTCTTTATGCTTCCAAAGGCAGCACAGAATTATTTTTTCTAGATCTGGGAAATATGTTGATAATTTGATGAGACTTATAAATTGCTTTGGGTATTATGGATATTTTAGCTATGTGAAGCCTACTGATCTATAAGCATTGTATCTTTTTCCATTTTTCTCTTTTACAATTTCTTAGTGCTTTATGCTTCTCCTTGACAGAGTATATTTCCAGGTATTTTATTTTCCTTATAGTTATTGTGAATGGTAATAAGTATTTGATTTCATCCTTTGCCTAGTATTGGTGTTCAGGAATGCTACTGATTTATATACATTGATTGTGTACCCTGAGACTTTGCTGAATTTTGTTTGTTAGTTCCAGGAGACTCCTGGTGGAATACTTAGGGTTTGTAGGTACAAATCAAATCAGCAAAAAGCAATAGTTTGACTTCCTCTTTCATGATATGTATTAACATTAATTTCTTACTCTTTCCTGATTGCTCTGGAGTGGACTTCCAGCACTGGGTAGAAGTGATGATAATGGGCATCTTTGTCTTTTTCCACTTCTTAGTGGAAATGATTTCAGTTTTTCTCTCAATTCATTATGATGTTGACTGTAGGTTTGTCATATATGGCTTTTATAATTTTGAGATATTTTCCTTCTGTGACTAGTTGATTGAGGGTTTTTATCATTAATTTTGTCACATGCATTTTCTGCATCTATTGAGATGGTCATATAATCTTTATTTTTTCTTTTATGTGGTTAATCACATTTGTTGATTTACATATGCTGAACCATCCTTGCATCCCTGAAATGAAGCCCAATGGTCATGGGAAATACTTTTATTATTAATTTTAGGCTTCTAAATTTGGTTTGCTAGTATTTTACAGATCTGAATTTTACATGTCAAAGCACACTCAAACAATTTTATTGTTCATTACATTTTTTACAGAATAGTTCTTTAAAAGAAGCTATAAGAATTAAATATTCCTAAATTGGGTCCCGTAGTCGAGTAAAGCCATCTTTAGCAATTAGGATCACTGGCTTGTTCAGGGTGAAACGTATGTATATAAAAGTAAGCAGAGGGATTTAAAAAAACAACACATATTTACTGCCATACAAGAAAGAAGTTTTTTTCCTTGGGATCACAGTGTTTTATGTGGTCCCAAGGATAAAAGGTCAAGATAAGTCAAGAGACATGAGAGTTATATATTCTTCATGAGTCCCTGGGCTTAACACTAGAATAAATTAAATACAGCTTACATGGCAGTTAATGTGTTAAAAATGCAATGAACTCTTACTCAAGAGATTATTTATGGGACTTGGCAATATCACTCAGTCTCATGTTTGAAGAAACTTGATTGAAATTATTGCAAATAGCTCTTTGTCTTCTGTTCATGGAGGTTCAGATCAGGGTTGTGTATTCTCTTATGTATAATAAATGTCAAAGCACTCCTGGGTGGTTTCTAGACAATGAATGTGGTTTTTAACTACTAATTGCCAAGTTTTAGTTGCAAAATCAGGCTTCTGAGGCAAGATTCTCAGAATCTTTGATCATATATTTTTAGCTGGGTGTGTTTGGAATGACTTGAAAAGTAGCCATCACTTGCTGGGGGTTCCTTTCCATTTCCCTCCTCCTCTATGATTTACTTCTTCCTGTGAACCACCTCTGTCAAGTTCATCCTTTTGTTGACCTCTGATTGGTCCCAAGTCCTGGTACCACTCATAGGTGGTTGGGCTGCTTTGAGATATTATTAAATCAACGGAAGACACACTGTCCTCTTTGCTTCCTTATCAAGCTCTCTCAGAAAAGTCTTTACTCTGTATCAAATGCCACATCTTTTACTCCTTTAGCTACTCAAATAAGTTGTCCACGCCCTAAAACGACTCTCAACAGAGCCAACAATAATTTACTAATTGCCATGTCCAGTGTATTCTCTTTTAACACACATTGTATTTTGTGTCACTGAGCCATTTGTGTCTCTAAACTATTTGACAACTCAGAGCTTCTCTTCCTTTGGCTTAGTAAGACTGTTTCCTTAGCTCCCCACTTTATCCCTCTGGTTTAACCTCCTCAGTTCCCATGGTGAGGTCTTCTTTCTCAGGCTATGCTGTAACTATCAGTGTGCCTTAGATCTTCTCTCCTAAGAGCCTATCTTATTCTCCCTGTTCTTTTAGGTTATTTCATTTAGTTCAAAGCCAACAGTACAATGATTATGTGCTGAAACCAAAATTTGTACACCAAAGTTCAGCCTCTTTTATGGAGCTATAGACCTATAAAGGCAACTTCCTATTGTACCTATTCAAATGAATGTCCCCCAAAACCTCAGACTCCACATCTCCAAAATAAAATCCATCAACTTTATTCCCCTCGCCTCTTGCTATAGAGCCTGTTAATTCTGTAATCATTATCTCATCACAATTAATTCTGGCAACACTCTTTAAAACCAGGGAGAGAGACGTTCATACCAAACTTCTTGCAACTAAATCACTTAGAGCTTCTCCTCTTCTGTTAATTATTCTCTCTTCACTGCCACTCCTTATCCTAATTTAGGTCCTATCATTACTCACTTATCATTACTCACTTCAGTTATTCTCTTCTGTTTCTTCTTCATGCAGCCTTGTATCATCTTACTTAATGCAAATAATCTTTCTAAAAGTTAGAGCTTTTCATATTTCATTGCCTACGTAATAATTAAAGAGATATTTAAAATACAACAGAACATAATTCATGATTTGAATCCTTCCCCCTGCTCTAGCCTTAATTCTCCACCCTTACTTTTATTTCCATATGTTCTACCCTCTGGCCATGCAAACTAAATTTTGTATTCTTAATGTGCTGTTTTATGCCTTTTATATTCTGTATAACCTGCTGGAATGTCGCTCAGCCCAACCTGTCCACTTTTCTGTGTCATGAGCCATAAGAATAGCTAATCATTACTCATGACTCAGGCCAATAGTTTCTCTTCTTTGATGGCTTTTCAGAAAGAACTGGGTTAAAATGACCACTTGTTTTCTGACCCCATTGAATATTTCTATTATAATATCTTAATTACTCTATTAAAGTGCTACTGAAGGTATAGTCATGACCAAATGTGACCAGGGAGGTTAAAAGTTCAATTCCACCTCTGCTCCTACTTTGATGTTTGGATCAGAGTCTCTGGAGCGAGACTTGGAAAATGCTGCTTTAACAAACTCTCTAGATCATTTTCATGTTTATTAATGTTTTCCATTCACTGCTCTGCAAATTTATTGTTGCTATATGTATAAAAATTAGAGATTTTATAGTGGGTAGAAGTTTGATAGAAAGATCATCGGAAAGACAAATGAGGTCTTTACAAAACCTGGTAGGAAAACTACTCTCTAGCTAAGAGAAAAAAGTGGAAAAATGTCCCTGATTTACATAATGTGACTAAGTTCTTCTCTCTCCTGACAAAATTATACTGTATTCCTGCTCTGTCTGTACATTGAGTGAAGAGTATGCCAAGTAGGTTGCTGTGAATCCTCTGTTCTTCTGGAAAAAGGAAATAAAACAACTTCAGCCTGATCTATCAGAAGTGGGACTCCTGCCAATAGAAAAGATAGTGATTAGACCTAGGTAGCGATGAAAGCACCTGCTTATATCTTTATGAAATGCTTGTCTACATTTTCCCAGTAGTATGTCAGAAAGTAGTGACAGGCAGAAAGACTCAGATGAGGAGGTAAGTTAAGTGGCAAAATGCCCATAAAGCCAATTTCCTAGGGTATTTGTGAAAATATGGCATTAATGTCACTATACATTTTTATGTCTGTTTCATTTAATAAATATGAAGTTAATAAAGGTAAGTATATAATTTCTTTTCATCTCCAATGAGGAACAGTTCCTAGCACATAGTAAGCGCTCAATAAAAGTTTGTTAAATGGGGTAGTGCCTGTGGCTCAAAGGAGTAGGGTACCGCTGCATATATCTGCAAAAATCCCCAAACAAAATAAAAAAGCTTGTTAAATGAAGGCTGAAAAGTGTTTTTAAACAAGCATGAATCATAAAACTAACACATTTAACTGCAAAAAATGTTCCAATAGAGATAACAATCCATTAGGTAATTTAAATATTACAATTGAAAATTTACACATCATATCCTGTTTAATTGAATTATTTCATTGCTATTTGAAAGAATCCCCTTCAGTCTCATTTCTGGCTATATGTTTACCCAAAGGATGAACTGGCAACATATCTGCTCTCCAGTGCCTCCTCAGAGAGGCTGGCCTACATGCTGAATGGTCAGTTACACCTACAGTTTTCTTTTCACATTCCATTGTGTTCTATTATCTGTACAGTGTCTATTCATTCATAAAATCACCTATGCAAAATAATTTGTGTAATGAACAAATGATAATGCTAAAATTTGTGATTTTTAAGTGTGTATAATTTACAAATTAGCTAATGTCAATATTGTATTTCCCTTAATCCAAAAAGATGTATTTTAGTAGAATAAGCTAATAGTGTAATAGGTCAGGCTAGTAATATAAAGTTTTTATTGCCCTCTACAATGCTTTATGTTTTGATCTAGCTACCAGAAATCTATGTATGCTACTGCAGTGAACCATGGAAATAAAATTTTCTCTAGAGATATTTACAAATTAATCTTTTATAAATAAATTTTATAATTTATTTAAAATTTTACAAATAAAATTACATAGAGGATCAAATTTTCTCTGTTCTGTTTATATAATACTTTTTTATTAACACCAATATATCAGGTGTCCCTTTATTTTTCTGCTCATTCCTTAAAGCTCAAGCTCATAAAGTCTCCCAAGTATCCTGTTTTGACTAAATTGGCAAAGTTATTAAAAATGTCTGGCCCAGAAACACTAGCAAGATGATAGAATAGGGTGTTTCCAGTCTTCACCACTCATAACAATAATTTGGCAACAATTCATGAAAAAAAGAAAGTTTTTGTGATAAATTTAGGACCTAGGTAGGAGATTATGACACCCCAGTGGAGCTCAGATGAAGGAAGTAGCTTTGAAAAAGTAGATTCATGTCCCAGTAGCAGACTCACCACTAAGTATCTAGCTACAGACCCAGAAGCAGGGTCATTCACCTGTGCAGGTATCTCTTGTCCCATTTGTCAAAGAGTCCCAGAGGCAATCTCTTTGCTCTGAAAAAGAACCACTAGCCACTCCTACCTGTACCTGTGGACTGCAGCCCTACCAACCAGGCACATGACTGTAGACCTGGACCCAGAACCATGCTCTGGCTCCAGCTCCACTCAACTACAGTCCCAGATGCAATCCTATCTGCCCAGGAGCCAGAAATAAGCCAGGCCCACCTGTGCTCCCAGTAATAGGCCCACCAACCGTGGCCCTGACTACAAACACAGAAACAGCCTGAGGACATGAATCTAGGCCTGCTCAGTCCTGGTAATGGAGGAAGTCTAATCTGTCCAGGGACTTGGCAGGGGTAGCTTTTTACCTGCTGAAACCAAGCTATGACTGACTTCTCCTTCAAATGCACAGCCACAAACACAAAACCACAAGTGTCACAAAAAATCAGGTAAATGTGACACCACCAAAAGTAACAGAGCTTCGGTAATCAAACCTCAAAAAACAGATATTCTGAAAAATTGAAAAAAGGAAACAGTTATCTGCGAACTTTTTGACAAAGAATTTAAAACAATTATCCTAAATAAGGTTGATGAGCCACAAGAGAACATACTAGATATCTAAATGAAACTAGGAAAAGAATAAATGAAATAAAATAAGAAGTTAAAGTAGAAATTATAAGAAAACAACAGAATTCCTAGTACTGAAGAATGACTAAACTGGAAAACTCTACTGGGAGCTTCATATCAGACTTGATCAAGAGGAAGAAAGAATCTGCACACTCTAAGTTAAATGACCTGAAATTATCCAAGTAAAGGAACATAAAAAGAAACATTTTTAAGTGAAGAAAGCCTAGAGGACACCATCAAGTGAGCCAATTTATCGTTATAAAAATTCAGGAAAGATATGAGAAGGAAAAAGCATATTTAAAGAGATACTGGAGGAAAATATTTAAATCTAGAGAGAAAAATGAATATACAGATTTATGAAACTTAAAGGTCATGAAAAGTTGAGCTCAAAATTGCATATGCCAAAACATGTTATAATTAAATTTGCAAAG